>JAPDSC010146565.1:0-32689 GCA_026290005.1 Latrodectus geometricus | reverse complement strand
ATTGCATTCATTCTGTTAGAGTTTAAAAATTTGTGTGTTGAATTTTACTCTCTGCATGCCTTAAAACATTTAAAAATATAATCATGATTTACCCTCATTTTCATGTATGTAATGTTAACTATATTAATTTATTTTCCATACTTTCTGGTCTGCAAATTTTAAATATTTTCTTTTTGTTAATTTGAGAGAAATATTTTGACCAGCTGCTAAGAAATTGTTTCAGCTTTAAATAATACTAATTGATTTTAATCATTGAAATATGAGAAAGAGAAGTAATTACAAAGTTTTGTAATAATAAACCCTTAATAATGCGAAAAATAATTCATCTTTCTTAATTTGAATTCTAACTTGGTTTTAAATTTTATGCTCAGAACGAAAACACGGTAATTAAAGATAATTTTTTATTGTTTCAGAATCAACTTATAGTATTATATAGAATGCGGTATTTTTATTTCTTTATTAACTGACAGTTTTAACATTTGTAATTTTATTGTATTCCTCAAATAAGATGAATATTTTCCAGTTATTTAAATTTAATGATTATCCGTTTACAACTGGATTAAAAATTCTGATTAATAAATCTATTTATAAGCATTTATAAAGAATTTTATTATGAAATAATTTTGGATATTTCAAAATGCACTATTTTGATAGGATTGTTAAGAAGAATAAAATTTGAATAAGTCAAATAATAATTAATCATTTCACATTATTGTATGCTAATTAATTATTTGCAAATATAATGAGAAGACGTGATTAAAATAAAATTTAAGAAATGTCAAGAAAACAATATACGTTGAATATGTTGATATTCTGAAAAATTTATCAGGATATTCATTATTTTAAAAATAAAAATGTCTGGTGTTCCATTATTGTCAATTTTCTTCTGACAATTTTTATACCAATATATTTTTAAAATTCTTGATATCTTCAATGTTTCCTAGATAAATAAAGTATAAAGCGCTTAAAATGTAAGGAAGGCAATTCAATTAATCATTGGGGCTAATTAATCAAGTGAATTTCTATAAAAACTTCTAAATATAAAATTTCAAAGCTTGATAAAATACATTGTTTTAGATACGTAAAATTGTTTACATATTTATATTTAATACGTATCATTGATTTCCTAGCCAAGAATTTGTCAAGGATTCTCTGCCTGAATAACTTTTACTTGTCTAGAAAGAAATTTCACTTGAGTGATTTTTGCTTCTGTAATAACGATAATTAAAAATCATGTTTCCCTTTTATTTTAAAAAATACTATCATGACATTAAATTTAATATTTTTTAGAGACATAAAAAAATATTAATTCAGATTTTGCGTAGTAAAATTTTAAGTATGTGTAAGTCATATTAAATTGAGTTATTAATTTATGCATGGCTGGAAAGTCTTCAAAAATAAAATTAATATCATTATTCATAAATTTGTAAAAATTTCCTTAAATAATATATGCAATGAAAAATTTTCTATTATTTAGCAATTATGCTTCCAATAATTTTACTTTGACATATTTAAGCAAAAAATAAACTTATGCATTTTAATTGATTTATAATATTAAGCATTAACTACATTTAAACTAGGAATTGCATAATGTAGTTTACAAAAGTCTGAGAATTTAAATGCATATTTGTTCTTAAGATATGTTTGTTATTAATGAATTTGTAATTTAATTAAATATAAGCACATATAACAAAATATAAAATTTGTCATATTGCCACAAAAAATATTAAAAATTTAAAAAATATTCTTTTTATACATATTGCCTTCAGGAAAAATACACAAATAAATATTCAAATTGCATAAATACTTTGAAACAATGTTTCAAAATTCCTTGAAACATTGTTCTACAATGTATGTGAAAAGATTTAAGAAGATTTGTGCTTCGACTATATTTGAAAGAAATATAATTGGTATGTTTCTTCTTTGTATAAAAACTTTTCGTAATACCATGCTGAATCTAAAAAATGGAAAAAAAGGGCTGGATAAATCTTTAAATGTCTTGCAAATATTTTATTCACAAATCTCCGAATAAATCAAAATCTCTATTTGTTTACACAGTTCAAACATGTTTTTAAAGTTTAAATTTATTTCTATTTTTGGAAATTTTCTGCCTTAATTGAGTTTAAAACAATTATTTTTATAATTCTGTGCAAATAGTCTTTGTTATTTTAAAGAAAATTTATTTCGGTAGAGTGTCAACTAAGGATAATTAATATTGATTTCTAAAAATAAAAATATTGCTTGATGAAAAACACTTGAAAAATGAAGATTTAAAGAGCAATTGAAAATAACTTTATTTACAAGAGCATTTAGGTATTCCTAGTGTTCCTGAATAAGAATCGTTCAGCTGTTTCTCTCTTTATATAGAAATGCGTTTTAAAATTAATTTTTATAGATAGAGTAAGTAAAATTTATCGTAATTGTAAAAGATATTTTATTAAATAAAGTTTAACTGAATTCCATTTTTACTAAATAAATAGTAAAGAAAGTTTAAGTAATAGAATTTGAGAAAATTAACTTATGGAATTTAAAAATAAAATTCAATAAACTAAGTAAAAATTCCAACTAAAATTCAATGTTAACTTTTATAAATTTTACATAATAAGGTAAAACTTAATTAAGTTCAGTCATTAAAAAGAATTTGTTGAAATAACTTTACAGTATCCATTTCTCAAGAACTATTTGGACAAAAAAGAATGTGCTCTTATAATTTTATATTCGTGGGTGAAAATTACCCTATCATGGATAAACCATATCAACAAGAATTATTTTATTGATGAAACTACTTTTATTTCTAAAATTATAAATTTTATTACTTAATTCAAAGAGTCTTACTTAATTCTAATATTTATTTTTAAATTAGAAACCCAAAGATTAATTGGATCTAGTTCTGTTTTGAGTAAATAACCAATAATCATCACACAATTTTTTACTTACCAATTTCAGTTACTTAAAGAGAAAAATCCTAAAACACTTAAATGTATGTTTTAAAATATATGTACACGTATTCATAATACTCTTCTGTTTATTGTTAAACTAAGAGGACGTCTAAGCTAGAAAATTTATATTGGCAATGATTAAATGAAGAACAAAGCAAGGCGCTTGCAAAAGGATAATTTGGGGAAACAGACTGTTTAATGAGACAAGTAAGGTTTTTATAAAAGAAGATAATGAAACATCTTTTTGCAAAGCATTTATGGAATGATATTAAATAAAATTATTATGAACTTCATATGTTCTATAATTGATAATTATCTTCACGATATAATTACATATGTTAGCTGAGCATTGTATAGAAAAAATTGTATTTTAAAAGAGAAATAATATTTAATTAAGCAATGTGCAGGAGCTCTGTATTATATATTTTAAAAATATTCAGTTAAAATTTTTATGTAGTAAAGTTCTTTTTTTGTAAAGTTATTTCTTTTGTATATATATATACACTTTATTGTTTATTGTAAAATTAATTAAGATGTTATTGGAAAAAAGATGCAGGAAGTGGATTTTTGACTGCATGGAGTATTTTTTATTTCTAATTGTAATTATTTTATTACTCAAAACGTTTCTGCTTTCGAAATAGTTTTTAATTTTATTGTATGTCAAACAAAAATTAATTAAAATATCTTATTAATAACAAGAATTTTGAAATTTATTGTGTCTGCTGCAAAATGAAATCCGGAAGTACAAAAAAAATCAATATTTTACTTATTATAGACTATTTTTTTCCATTTTTTAATTTTATAAGCTTTCCATAATACGCTAATGCACTATCATTCCTTTAATCCACTTATTTAACTTTTCTCTTTATATATAAGTCTTTCTCACAATCATTTCCTTACAAAGTAAACAGCATTTGGTTCTCTATTTATTTTCATTGTCCACCAGTTTATAGAACGAAGTACTATTCTGGGGAACAAAATAAGGTCAGAAAAAGAATTATCTCAATACAAAAAAAAAAAAGAATGTTTTGTGGGATTCAGCACACAGTTTTTTCTAAAATGTGGGAACTGTTTCAGATGGTGACACATATTGGCACTTTAAGTTCATCGTAACTTGGTAAGAAGGATGAATTTCGCATATGAAAATTTTGTTTCTGAAAATGGTGAAATACTTACAAATAGAATTATGGACGTAGAAACTCTAATTTCTATTACTTCAGTGGTGTGCTGCTCACTGTATCTTAAAAATTGGATTTGTATGACAGAAGATTTTTGCTTCAGCTTATACTCAAATATTTTGTTTGAAATGTAAGAACTCCAATTTTCCGAAAGAGTTTCTTCTACAAATAAAGAAAAATAACGCAAATCTTCTAAATAATGTTGCTGTCAATGCACTAAGAACAATTTGAAAAAATTAAAATCCAGGAAAAAAATACTTTGCATGATATATTTGCCTTTAATGTCCTAACTTTTGCCAAATTTTCTGAAGATTAGAACTAAAATTATTAAATTCAACGCGTAATATCTGACAGCTTAAAAGTCCCTAAGGTAACATATAAAGTTGTGGAATTTCTGTTGACGGCACACTATAAAAAAAAGTATATTATATCCATTCTTCATTGGTTGTGTGAGCTACGTATCAATTGGCAATAGAAAACATTGAATATTGAAGTAATCTACCAGTATTGTGGATTCTGAAATTCTATGAAAGTGTCCAGTACCAATGACAGTACTTGCTGCAAAGCCGATCTAAGCATCTATACTCCCCCAACACGAACACATTTAGAAATAAAAAACCTTTATTGATTTTGCAGCTATTAGGGGACTACAATTCTCCTTTAACATTAATAGATTATGATGTGAGATGGTCTCTCTACAAACTCAGCTCGGATCACAATCGAAAAAAAATTGAGTTCGACTTAAGTATCAGTACATAAATATTCTCTCAAAAACAAATACGTATTGAAAAAATACACAAGTATTTTAAAAAAAACAAGCATTTAATTTAGTTATATTCTTAAGAGCTAATTGAGGTCGAAACAGAAAAACTAACAGAAGAGGTGATTCAGGCACTCTGCCAATCATAGAAGCTGATGAATCCCCACTTATTCCCTTTTCTCTCCAAAAATCTCCATAATTTTAAAAGGGAAAAAGTTTAGATGTCTTTTTGAATGCACAAAAGTTCCTAATTATAAAAATAAATATAATGAATTAAACACTAAATTCCAGAAATTGTTTAAAGCTCACAACCAGGCACAATGGAGAGAGATAAACTCAGATCTTCAAATACCCATGACACACACACAACTCCATACTAGTGACTTTCTAAATGGAGTTGTGTGTAAGTCATGGGTATTTGAAGATCTGAGTTTATCTGTCTCCATTGTGCCTGGTTGTGATATTTAAGCAATTATGATTGTAAGCTTTAAGCAATTAGCTTTTTGATCATACCAGTATGATCAAAAAGCTAATTGTGTGTGTGTATAGTTCTTTCAGTTAATCCTGCATGTTTATGTAATTAAAAAAAGCAAATATCAAATTTATCATTTTAGTTTAATTTGCATCTATAAACAAAATTTTGTCCATTCGTCATTTTCCAAATAAAAATTTATGTCTATTAAGTTTCAAGAATATATCATTTTATTAAACTCAAAATTCCAGAAACAGAATTATATACTGTAAAGTATAGTCCTTTTTTTTTATTATAACCGCTTACAATCTTGTGATATTTATCATCGATTGTCCCCATTCTCCATGTATATTTCTTTACACCCACGCATACCTCAGTCGGAGCTTCACCTTCTTCTATTATTATACTCTTTATTATAAAAGTGAATTTTCGTTCTGCATTAATTATTATCATATTAAAATGCTGCATCGTATAAAGCTTTTCATAATTGGTTGACCAGTAATGTTGCATAAGATACATATAATAATTTCAAATTGCCTTGATATCTCGTCCTTTCTATCATAATGATAATTCCCCATCGTAACGGTCGGCAACATTTTCCTGGAAGGAAATAATTCAAGTTAAATTAAAGAAAAATATATATTATATTTGACTTATCTATTAAAAAATAGAAAGACGTATTTGGATGTGTGTGAATTCATATTATATTTTAAAACTTTAATATAGTTATCATACAGTCAATCTGATTTATACATATATAAGTGTTTCTATTGCAGAATTAAATTTAATGTTTCACGCTTACATTTCTCATCTCTGTCGTCTACAAAATATTTATTAATATTTTAGTAATGAGATATTTGCAAGGAAAGAATATATTAAGTGATAAAATAGTTATGATATAATTTAGCAAATTAATCCAACTGTCTTCTATTTTTAAAGTACAAAAGTGATACCGAATACTTTTATATAAATTAACTCATTCTTATATTATTCAAAGCAAAATTTAAATTAAAATGAAATTGTTACCTATATTTTGCAATTAATTTTTTGTCATATAATTGTAAAATTTAAATTATACTTTACGTAATATATTCAAGCATAATCTGTTGCATATATGAGAATGTATTTGAGCGTTTACGGTTGGAATTTTATTTTTTCAAATTAATAACTTTATACTAATTGTATTATACTATTTGAATGAATTATTTTATAATGTTTTTAACAATTTTTGAAGTCTGATGAAAATAATATTACAATTGCTGATAATTTTAAAATATGTATCTGTCTAAATATGCATAAAATATGCATAAAATCTATATAAACAGTTTGATTATTATAATGTAACATAACCAGAAGTCACAAAGTGTGAGCACTGGCAATCGTATAAGCGAAGATATTGGAGAGCATATCAATCAATATTGTGTTCGTAAATGTATGTGCTTTGGAAAGAAGAAAATCTTATGAAATTTATTTAAGTTTGGATAAAAAAGCTAGAAATGTAACATACTGAAAGGAAATTTTAAATTTCATGTCCAAAATAAAAATAGTATCATTGTTTTCATTAACATAATGTTAATATTATCTTAAGGCAATTTGAAAAAATGTTTTCAAATTTTCTGAAAATTTAGAAATGATAGATTAATTTTCATTTAATGTGTGTTTAAATTATAAAACTCTTATAAAAATATATTTTTGAAAATTGCAAGTAAAACGAAGAAAATTTATATTTTTTCAAGACGAGACATTCAAGTGACTTATATGTGGTTAAATTGTTTAGATATATATAAATAATATATTATATTACAGTCAAATAAAAAGATGATAATCATAAGATATAAAAATAAGTTTAATCTCAAGGTATGTTTCAATTTATTTTATAGATGTCAAGGATTTCAAAACATTCATTATGAATTTTTTGTGTCTTAAGACCTTAAAGTGATTTATATCACACTTTTTTGATACTAGAATAAGTTTAATAAAATTGAGCAAGTAATATTTTTTAAATTTGTATCATTAAGTGTTTTCAATTTAAGAATGTGATTGGATATTATAGAATATTTTACTTTCATAAACATTATATATGTTAAACTGTTTAATTGCTATTGTTTCTTACAAATTAATTTATTTACATTTTATTTTAATGTAGTTTTTAATACATTAAATTACATTTGTTACATGCGTACCTATTAAAGAGAACGAAATTGAAATATTTTCTTTCTTCAGCAAAAAACCCAGAACTTCTTGTATATATTGCACAGTTTTCAATTTTGCATAGTATATTTCCTAATCGGATTCACTTTTTGATATCAATTTTGAAAGTGGTTTTCATAGAAGAGATGATACAGGAATGCAACTGCATTATAATCCAGTGTTTCTATTTTTCGAATACAATATTCCTTTCCATAGAAAAATTTCATTTCATTCAAAATTTTTCCAAATATTTTACCGCACAAAAAATAGAAATTTCAATAGATACTTCTTATATAAAATCAGTTCATACCTTGAAAAATTTAGATATATTTTACCATAAATATGTTTTGTTTATATTTATTTATCAATATTTTATTTATTGATCATTTAATTTTTTATCTAAAAAAATCCTTTGTGACAAAAAATGTAAATTTATGGACCTTTGCATTTTTCATTTAAATCAGCATATTCAGTTTATTAAAGATTTGAACTTATGGTAGTTATGATTATAAATGTTCAGCTCACTTATTCAGGTCATTTGTTCATTTCTATTCCAGAAGATAGTAGTATGTTATTTTTTGGTTGTGAAACCACTGTTTAAAAATTTTAGCTTTATAAAATAGATTCAACAAAAAAGTCTCAGTTTGTGTATATGTAAATAAAGAATACGCTTCTTTCCCAATAAATATCTATGTTCTATTCAATTTTTATTTCCTTAACGTCTTTAATTTATTTTAGAGCAAAAATTGAGCATTTTTTGCTTAACATTAAAATATTGTATTATATAAACTTAGAAAATGGTTAATGATATTGTTATTTATGATCTTATATGTTATATGTATTTCATATTTTTTACTAGTTGCAATTATCACATTAAATTTATATATTTTATTATATTTGATCTTGCACAGAAATTTAATCATTTATCCGAGTTGATAACATGTTTAATAATACAATAATTAAGATTTTATATTAATTGGTGATTTATGAATCTATCACTTAAAAATTTATTATTTGTTTCATTGATAGTGATAAAGGGATAGCCTATTGTTAATAAAAAATATAATGATTTAAAATCCAATAATGAATAAAATAATGCTATTTTTGTATTATATGAGAACATTTTTTTAAACACAAGTAAAAACTAAATGCGGAAAAAAATGTAATTTATTTTAAGAAAAAAGTAAATTTTGATTAATTTCCACCATAACTTAAAAAATTAAAATTTGTTATTCAAATTGGAATTAACTCTTAATCTTTTGAAAAAGTAGAACTACGATGATTAAATATAAATAGAAAAATATAATTAATTGTATAATGCTCAGTTGTAATTCAGTTGTTCGTATGAAATGTATAAGAAAAAGTATTTTAAAAAATATTTATTTTATATTTGGAATATATAATTTAAAAATTTAATTCCAATATTTAATATTACATTGAAAAAATTATAATTTGCAAGAAATAATTTTTATTATTATGAATTCTACCATTATTATTGAATAATCTATGGTTCGTGAGAAGGAAAATGCCTTTTAATGATTATTTAAAAAAAAAGCAGAAGTCCAATTCAGTCAGCATATGTTCATTTTAATCCTAAATTATTAATGCGATTTACATATTAGAACAATTAACATTTCTTATTCTTGTATTTGTTTAAAATAAAAACACATAATGACATACATTTACAGTACAAACAATAAAATTAAATACAATATTTCAATATAAATAATTTAATTTCAAAAAATAAGCTCCCTACCAAGTACCTGTATTTAGCAGCAAAATTTTACTATGTTAAAATTTAATGAAAACTGATGAAGAGTTTCTATTAATTTGTATTTTTTTTTTAAAATTTAAAGAACTATACTTTAAAAATCTTTTAATATTTGTTCAAAACATTCGATACATGAATTATAATTTATATCAACAGGTAACTGGAGTAGAGTGGGAATTTAAAGGGAATATAATGATGAGTAATTCAGTCCTATGGTGATAACCAGTTCATAAAAAGTTTAAGAGAATAAGAAATCTCGCATTAAAATTAACATGTATTCTAATATAAATTAACTATAATTATATAAAACAAATGAAAGAAATATATATTTTTAATCATTGAGATTAAGATCACCAATTATTGTAATAATGATTACTTCAAATACTTTATTTCACATTCAAATGTTCATAAAAATTTCGCTTAGTAATTCACATTAAAAAAATATATGTTCCAATATATATTAACAATAAAAGTTGTAAGAAAAATTAAGGGAAATTACTTTTTGAGTCCTTGAGATTAATAGTACCATTATTGTAATAATTATTACTAATATTGAATTCATTTTAAAAAAATATAATAATCAAATAAATGTGTGTTCTAAAACATTTCGCATATTAAATTTCACACTCAAAAAATATGTGTTCTAATATAAATTAACAATATTGTAATCATTAAAATGAAAGTAATTTATTTTTTTTAATCAATAAGATTCCGAGATTTAAAAATTATTGTTAAAATGATTCCTTCAAATATTTAATTCTTCTTATCATATACTAAACATTTAAATTTACTAACTGAAATATATAAGTTTAATATCCAGGAAAAACATCTGGATGATTATCAATAAATTTTAATATACAGGTTGTCTAAAATATATTTTGTAATTATTTTTATAGCATTGCATGGTTTAAATTTAAGTTTTGTTATTTTTAAATTTATAACTAATATTCTTTTCTATTAATAAGAAATGTTTATTATTTTATTTTAATGTAAAATAAATTTAATAACTTTTCAAATATATCATTTTATGTTATTTGGTTTTGATTTATAATAAAATAGTCTTTATTGATTATTATTAACAAAGGAAAACTATTAAAATTAATTAAATTTAAATTTAATTAAATTTTATACGAAATAAATATCTATCCAAGAATACTTAATGAAAATTAAATTTTATTTTTATCGAGAGTAAGAGAGTGATTAAACTGATGTGGAGCTTTAATTTCTTAAATATATATTAATATATGGACCCTTATATGTAATATAGTAATTAAAATAATAAAGAACACGTTTATTTTAACCGTAAATGTTGTAAAAGTTTTAGCACTTGCAGTTTTCGTTACATGTGTTTGGATCCAAATTTCTTTAGAATAGAAGTTCATCAATTTTTTCTACTATTTTATCTAAAATCATTGAAAGACATTTCATGAAAATCTGATAATAGTTAATAATAATTTGTGCATCTGTAATCTGACTTAAAGAGTGTAAATTATAATTTTTCTCATTGTACACACCATTAATGCTATATGGAAGTTAACATTTTGTTTTCAATAAATTGACTTAAGCCAACTGATAAATATATAATTGTTAATCCCAATTTACATCATTTTTAAAAATTTCTTTGTTAGTACTTATATAATTTATTAAAATTAATTTATTTTAAAGAATCTTTGATAAAACACCCCCTTTTATCAACGTTTTAGTCTCGTTGAAAAATATGACTCCATATGTTTAGGAGTAAATTAATTAGGTAACTGTAAATGTTTGCATTATATTATTGCTTATTTTCTGAATGGTGTGTATGAGTATATTATACATCATTATTTGCTTAATGTCGTTTTGGGTGAATCTAAAATAAGAAAACTGACAGATCTAAAATGTAAGCACAAAAAGGGAGTCCGTCATCTAAATGTATCAGTAAACACAGTCGAAGATACAGCTGTTGGCGTTATCAACAGTCGAACTTCATGACAGCATATAAAAATCACAGCAAAAGAACATCTGTGAGATAGAAGTGTAGAAGAAAAACCAAACTCATGCGAAAGACAGGTAGATATTAACAAAGTTTATGACTATCAGAAAAAAAGAGCATGGTGGCAAATGTGACTTCTGAGCTGACTGAACATCTAAAGAATCTTTTATCAATCCATACACTTTGAAGGGACTTACATGAACAAAATTGTTTTGGCAAAGAGATATTAAAAAGCCACTTTTCCCGTACTTAAATCTGAAATGGCGAAAACAATGGTTCAATGACCATCAAACATTTACTGAGGATTAACTGAAACATGTACTTTTTTCCGATGTATCTAGTTTCTCACTATTCCACAACACGGGATGGGTTTGCTTTTGACTAACTCCAGCAAAAGTTTATACGTCGGACTGTTTCCATCTTACAGTGAAGCATGTTGATGATTTGTAATGGTTTGTGGGCCTCATCTTGTGACTTGAAATAGGTCTAATTACTTTTAAACATAATGTGAAACGGTAATAATTACATAAACTGTTCATAAAAAATATGATATGAAATCATAATATATTGCATGTTTAAATGAAAATGAGGAGATGGAAAAAATTATAACTTTTCCAGATTTAAAAATTTTTAAGCTATATATCTATTTATATAATGTTATAAGCATATTTTTTTAAAAAAAATAATGCATTAAATTTCAGATAATAGTTTCATTTTTTTAAGACAAATTTAAGGTTAGCAGAGTTAAAATGTGTAGAGATTGGTGTAATTGTGAAATATCGTTTAATTTATATTTACTTTGGCTATGTTTCTTTGTCTTTTTTTTTTAAACATTTTTAAGAATGAACTGAGAGTAGTGAATGAAGAAATAAAATAGTAATTATTTTATGATATCTGATTAAAAGTGGATGGGGCAACAAAAAAAAATAGATAATAAAACCACAAAATAATATACAATGTTAAAAATTTTAAAATATGCATTCATATTAAAATATTAAAAAATCAATATTATTTATTTAAAAGAGAAAAATGTTGACACAAATATTTTGTAGAAAATTTTCCTAATCTGTTTCATATTTATAGATAATTTACAAAGGAATATTATATCGCATATTAAAGGAATAAATATGTAAGTATTTAAAAATGATGTAAATATGTGGTTTTAAAATGGTTAATTACATGTAAATTACAAAACATGGAAACGTAACATATTTTATAAATCCTTTCGATGTAATTAACTATATAAGAACATAACATTGTCTCAAGGAATACATCATTAAACTTATATCGATAAAATTAATTTTAAACACTTGATAATATTTTAAAATAAGATACAATTGCTAAGATATTTATACTTATAGATTTAATAAAATGTTAAAATTATTTTCATTATCTGTAATTTATTCCTTAAAAAGGAAAACAGTTTTCGAAATATTGTCTTGAGAAAACGTTATAGAAACAGCATATTACATAGTTACATTTAATTAAAACACATAGACTTTCATTTTAATATTTTGAAAGTAATTATCAGCGTATGAAATTAAATTAAACGAAATATTTTATTAGACGTTTATGCAAATATTTTGTTTTTTGAGTGGCTAACGAAAGTGATTAAAATTAACGAAAGCAATTAAAATTATGAAATTGTATTTTCTATCTAAAACTCGAAATAAATATAAGACTATTTTAGGAGGAAATAATATTTTGAAATTTTCTTGAAAATATGTATAAATACATTTTTCAAATTTAAATGTATTTTCGCTTATTAATTAGACTTTTCTTACAAAAGAAATAAGCGAGAAATAAGAGATTTCTTAAGAGATAGAATAATTTAGCTTATTATATTTTGCTTATAGTTAGACAGACCAAAATATTTTGATTACAAATTTTGCTCATGTGTTTGACAATTGTTTTAAATATCAATACTTTGCTTAACTAATCTCATGTTTCATGAAGATTAACTTTTTTATCGAAAACTATAAAAGTGAAACAAGTTGCAATGGCACATTTAAGTGATAATGACATTTGTTTAAATTGTAAAATTATATAAAATTATTATATGCTGGAAAGTGTAACGTATGTATAGAAAATTTAAAAAAAAAAATACATTGTTTCTTAAAAAAAGGCTTATGACTTTGAGCTAATTAGTCGAATAACAAGTATTTTAAAACATTTTTTCGTTTTTGTTATGCAAAAGCAAAATGATCATTTCAATTACCTTAAAAACCGAAGAAAAGGCATTTTGTTTAAATTAAAATAGTACAAATGAACATTAAATTGAATAAAAACAGCATACTTTTCTTGGTATGATGTTTCAAAGTGTTATGCGATCGAGTAATTTCATTAATAAATATTAAAAAATATTTAAACTACATTTATAGCTATTCAATTGAGCGTGATATGTTACACATAAAAGCTAAAATTCTTAGCATGAACATTTAACTAAAAAATATAATCACTTGCAAAATATGATTAGGGTACCTCTCAATTTATTTAATGTAGTGTAGGATAGAGAACAGAAATTTACTTTAATTCAACAACGGAACTTTCTGAAAGTGATTTATAACTATAATAAAAAACCTAGTTTGTGCGTGCAATGCCTTTAGCTTGAATATTTATGAAAATTTGGCACCATGGGATCTTGTGTGTTCAATTTTCGATTGTAAAATCAAGTAAAATACGATTTCTTGTCTGGAAAAAAGCCTGATAAGAGCTTGATCGTGAGATAACAGTTTCAATGATATAAAGCAGAATTGAACAAAAATGTTAGACATTAATGGCATCTACTTAGTTACTTAATCAATTAATATCTTCTATTCTTTTTCTATTAATTTATGAGAAGAATAAAATTGTATTGTTTACTGAATCTCGTAACTTTGTGTAAGTGAAGTAAATAAAATAATGCATTTGAAATATGAGAGTTTAATTTATCAATTTGATGCTTTATCATAACCTATAATTTGCTGAAAAATACCAGAATAAAAGAACGACCAAGCAAAGATATTTTTATTTTTCAAATCATTACATCTTCATGTTAAAAGAATTATATTTTTTAAGAAATTAATTTGATTTCTCCAGCAGTTAGTAGATAATTAAAATGAATTATAATTGCAAATAACTCAAAATGTAAATATAGCTAGACATCATATAATTTCATTTTTCATTCGAATGAGAGAGAGATAAGCATTGAACTGATATGTTTACGAAATCAAATTAAAAAGTATTCCATGAAATTAAAAGAAATTGGCTAATTAATAATAATCTGGATGATTCTGCTTATTTTTATGTACATTCAATTTATTCGTTAAGTAATTAGGAAGTGTCATTTAAAAGGTAGTGTTTCTGCAATCAGTTGTTATAATAATGAATTCTTGTTTTATATCTTCCAAATTTTAATCTTTTTTTTAGTTTAAATTAAAAATGAAAGGTCTCTGAATTAAGCAAAATTTAAATTAAAAAAAAATATTGAAAATTGATTACCTAAAATATTTTCAACATCTCATCAGATTTGAATTTTTTAATAAAAGATAATTTTCAGTCATAATGATATGAGAAATAATGACTATTTCTTGTAAAAAACTGTACAATTTTTGTTCTGAAATTCATTGAATTCAAATCATCCTGTTAAATATGCACTTCAAGAAATATTAACTTTATTCTAATTGATTTTGATAACGTTATTCTTAAAACATTTTTCAAAATATTTGTAAATGTTTTAAACGAAAACGTAACTACGAATTCATAAGAAACTCAGATATTACATTCAAAAATTCTCGGAAATAAAAAAACAAACGTTTTTATGTTTAAACTCCTTCAATATCAGTTTTCATTTATCAAGCAAATTTATTTAATAAGTGCATTTACACATCTTTACGAATACAATGATTAACTCTATTTCCCAGAAATAAATTTTTAATAAAAATCTTTTAATATTCCAAAGAATAACTTCATTTTAATGAATTTTTCATCACATTTAATCAATTATATATAAATGATGCAATCGTAAGAATAACAATGTTTTAAAAGTGGGAAAATTTTTTCTACAAATCCTCTTTTTTGGATAAATTTGGTTAAACGAACTTAATTAAAATTATTCATAATTTTAATTGTCTAAATTTAATTAATTCAATTAACTTTTGCCGACTATATTAATTTATTATTACTCTAGTTATAATTTAATAACAAAATTATTTAAAAAATACACTCTTAAATATGAATCAAACATTTATTCAAAAAAGTAGATCATTGGCCTTATTACTAGCGAATACTTGATTCGCTGGAACATCAAAAATACTGAAAAATCACTACATAAATATAAAAGTCATGTTAAATTAATGTAATTTTTTTTTATTCAACTTAAATGAAATTGTTATTACTAGAAAATAAACCAGTATTTGTATTCTTAATTTTTATATGTAATACCCAATATTGAAAACAATTAAAAAATTATGATAGTTATTTTTAATTGGATATGCCAGATTAACAATACAGAATTATAAATAACTATTTTTTTCATCAATATTTACATTAAATACAATTTTTATGCAAATCCCAGTTCTGAAACTATAATTCCATTCATATAGCATTTTGATTAATTGTTTAATAAGTTTAAGTATTATTTTATAATAGCTCTATGATGTCTAAAGTATGAATTCTTTCTATAAGTGTATACGAACAAAATCTAATTAACACTAAATTCATAGAACCTTTCTCTACATAAAATATTATAAATAATATTTTTTAATAAAATTTAAGAAGCTTGTATTATATAATTTTAGCAGCATACATAATTACATTCATTTCATAATTTAAAACTATGAAAAAGAAGACTGAAATAGTTTTTTTTATTGATATATATTATAAAGGAATATCTTTCAGAACCATTATGTGGATTAAAAGTATTTTTGTTGGTTTACACGGTGCTGTATATTCATAACTACCATTCATTTTGCATACACATAGATAAAAAGGATAACTAGCCAATTATTTAACTTTTGAGAGAAAAATTAACTGTCATCTGGTTCTATACAAAAGCGTAATTTAATGTAACACAACCACATTTTTTATTCATTTACATTAAAATGATGCATATCTTCATTGTGAGTTGTAGCAGAAATATCTATAAATATATTCACAAAAAAAAGTTTTAAATTTAAGAAAAGTGTCTACATTATGTAATGAATGAAATTGTTTAATAAGTTTTAGTTTCAAATTGCGAACTAATTATTTTTTGTACACTAAGTGTTAATGGCTAAATTTTAAATCTTAAACTACAAACATAGTGGTGTATCGTTATGCTTATGATGCTATCCATGAGCTTCATATGTACGTTTTTCATACCACATACACATATCAAAAAATAAAAAAAAAATTTAAAGTACCTATTTGAAATATGTATCTGTAGGAATGTCATCTCAAATTAATCAATAATTACTATAATCAAACTCAAACATTCCATCATTTGCAGTGTTATCTTACATAGAGGTCATGACGAGACAGTGCAAGCAATTAAGGAAAATGTAAGCTCATATAGGATTTGAAGAAGTGACTTCAGTGACAGACATAATGCCTGTGAAGATATTCCACTCATGATTATTGGAACTAAGATTAAATGAGCCTAGTTATTATGGCTTGCAGTCCATAGTATCTCTTTCAAAATATTGTAATATAATTAAATATTGAGAGTACAACCACTGTCTTTAAAATTCAGTGTTCTGTTGATTTGGGTATTAAAAGGGCACAGAGAATATGATCAAGTATATTATTTCGATGCAGGATTGGGAGTACTACATGCACCTCTCATGGTGTGTTCACCTACAATGCATCATCATATACAAAATCCTTATTTCCTGTATTAGAGACATTTACATAGATTTTAAACTTTAAATATCAAGTTTTTTTCTTCCCTTCATAAGCAAACAATTTAAAAAAATCATTCTAGACAGTAGAACTCATCACAAGAGAACATACAATAGAAAATATTTTTAATCCAATTTGCATGACTTCAAGCAGAGTTAAAATTTTTTCTCCTGCTGCTGGAATTACATGAAATACACTTTAGCGAAAAGGACCAGTTTCATCCAGATTTTAGCCTTTTATTAAGAATCGTACTATTTATTCACATACGGAAATAAGCATTGATATAAACTGAGATGGAATTAAAGTTCTGTTGTGTACTGTGTATTCTAAATCATAAATATCATTCATCTGCAAGAAAAGTGACTCTGAGTCTAAGTCACGTATATATTAAAGGTTTTCTTTTGCTAATCACCAGGAGGAAAATATTTTTCATATATTCATACATAATTATTTCCCAAAATCTATCATTTTGGAGACTATAGGAAAACTACAATATAATAGTAAGAAAAATATAAAGGTACTAAAAAATAAAAGGTTTAAGATAGGTAATTTGAAATATGAACTATACTTTATAAGTCATGATACCAATGACAAAATTTTAGAAGTTTAATTTCTAACTAAATGAAAATTTTCATGTTAAAGTCAAACATTCGTTGAATATATTTTGTTTTATGTCATGGTATTATGTTTCAGTGTTATAATATTATGTTTCATTGAATTTCAATGTACGTGAAAATCATGTGATCAGGTTACAAAATGTCGATTATCTTTTAAAATAAACATCTACTTACAGTATGGTTAAAGTACAGTCTATGTTAAATAAAATAAAATTAAACATGAAGTACAAAATAAATTCTATGAATCATTTTAAGCAAATGTTTTAATTATTTAATAATTTATTTAGTGTCTTAATATTTATCACACATAATTATTTTGTCTGACTTTGCATTTATTAAAAAAATTTAAAGTACAATACGTTTCATTATAGTATATAAAGTGTATATAAGAAATTTCTAAGACGATGAATAATTTCCTTGTTTGAAGTGAATTGATTTTAAAGGGAGTCTTTTTGGTTTTATATTTAAAAACAATGCTAGTTTTAAGCAAACATAAATAAATAAATAAATAAAAATAAAAATTGAAGCTTAAAATTTTGGAACCAACTTAAGTTCAGTCATAGACCAAGCTTTATTTAAAAGTGAAAAATCAAAAAAAAAAAAATAAATAAATAAAAATAAAAGAAAAATAAATAAAAAAAATAAACAAATAAATAAAAAAATCTATAGTTTAAAAATACTAAATTGTGTTTTTTGATTCTTACATAAAAATTTTCATGTTTTACTTCTACTGATGATTTCATCAATTAATCAAAACATTAACGATTGATTTATTGAGTGAGCAATTATATAGACTAAAAAAATATCTAGTTTAATTGTGATTAAAAACACAAACTAAAATTCCCATTTCTCACGTTCAAACTTGCACCACTAAATAATACCTTTATTTAAGCATGTAAATTAATAAACTAGTTTTACAGTTTCATCACTTCCTTATGTAACCTTATTTTCAGCGAGTATATTCTTCGGACTTTAATAATCTATATAAATAATTAATTATAATCTTACTACGAGAAATAATTAATGTTATAGAAGAGTTGCATACAAGAAACTTGCAATGAAATTTACCAGAAACTTTACCTTGAATGGTCACTTCAAAATCTAAGTTTAGCTACTTATAAACTTTTACATAAGGCAGATAAAAAATTAATCGATGTTACAACTAAACAAACAGGTATAAACAATGTATAAATGTATGAAATATATTTTTTTACTAAAATTACTGGAATAAATATTAGAGATAATTAATATTATGGAGTTTGTAATTAGAGTCAATTTAGAATACATGAAATTTTAATGTTTGCAGTTTGTTTCTGTTCACTAAGCTCGTTTTAATTGTTTATGTAAGTATCAAAGAAGGTTTCTGATGTTACTCAATCTTTTTTATCTACATAAATATATTTACAAGAATTTTAAACATTTTTACTGTTTTAATTTCTAAAATATTCTGAACTCATTAATTTTATAAAGAATTTTATACTTAAAATAGTTAAAAGAAAACTTTTTTTAGTTATTTAATAATACACTTCACAAAATATATTTTATTATAATGGTTCAAATTGTTTAAATTCAGGACTTGTAATTTCATACATTTTTTTTTCTAATTAATTTAAAAAACCTTCTCTTTTTAAAAATAGAATCAAGAAAAGAACTTAAATAAATCCTTATTTTAAAGATTAAAATGAGCACAGTTATTTTAAGGAATGCGTTATATGTAATATATATAAACTAGATTTATCTTCAGTTTAAAACCATCCATTGTATTTGGTTCTAAAATTTTTAAGCTTATTATAAGGAAAGGGCAATAGGTAATTTTCAAAAAAGAGTATAAAAATAAATAAATTAGAATACAAATTAAAACTTTATGATTGATATTTTTCTGTGTGATTTATTTTGAATACAAATATATCATTGAAAAATACACCAATAAATAACAGAAAAATATTCATGAAATGAATTTATGCGAAAAAGAAATTTGTATTAATAAAAATATTAAAATTATGATATAATAATAATTACAAGTTTTGCTTAAGTAAAGAGTGTTTCATTAGACTCTCACTACGTAGTATCGAATTGCTGAAGAGTATCTCTGAAAATTGACAGTAATAATTTTGGATAAATCTAATTTATAGCTTGTCAACTTCTATCATTTAGTTACAAAGAAGAAGCAAGGAAGGAAAAGTTTATAATGGACTTTCAACAACGCATCTCAACGCAGAATCTAGAAGTCTTTAGTTGTGTTGCAACAGAACTATATGACTACAGAATCTCAACTTCTCTTTCTATCATTTTCAATAGTCTCCAAAATAAATGTTTTACTGGATTTGAAACTTAATACTTTAATTTAAATTTGTTCCCCAAAATGTATTAATAACTCGTTCACATAAAAGTATGGAATGCAATTCGGAATCATGGTGCATACCTTTAAATCAGGTAATCACATGAACGCACTACAATTAAGAATTCAACCTTAAAAAAGTACCCAAACAAAATTAAATTGTTTTATGAAGAGAAAATAGAGCAATTCTTTACCTTATAATTATAATATTTAAATCAACTGTTTACGATTATTTCACAGTTACCCCATTCATCACTAGAGAGTATCTTAACAGTTCATGTTAACATACAAACGAAAATGAGATTCCGCTTTAAAGAAGTCTTTTAACAAGAACTGATATTCTTATTTAAATAATCACTGAATACATATGTGTGTGTAAATCATTAAATTTTATATTAAAAAATAATGTATTTATGAATACACTGTAATAATGTTAATAATGTATATAGTTTGTCACTCAAAGATTATTTTTTGCACACTAGGGCTATTTAAAAAACGACTTACTGTTTAAAGTTTGGATTCCGAACTACTAAAAACATCAAAATCAGAGGTAATATTTGTATGCTTGCAGTAGTTTTGAATCCTATTTAAGCTTTAAGATTTAATTAGCCCGTGTCAATGTTTGTCACTAAACGTTCAAGAAATGAACGTTTAGTGACAAACAAGCCAATCCATGTATATATAAGATTACACAATCTTGTCATCTCTTGATGGAATCACTAATGGTCAACTATCACGTATGAGTTACAGTGATCATATATATAAGAGTCAAGTTCTATAGCAGCTTGCATCATACCATAGATTATAATGGAAAATTTATATGAGAGGATAAAATCAGATTACATGTTTGTATACAGACAGGGGAGGGTTAAAATACTCAACAAATGGATAGAAAAACATGAATGCGAAAAGTTTATTATTTTATGGATGAACGTGGCCCTACCTAGTCTCGATACTGATAAATTTTAAGTAGCTTGAACTTTTATTGCCACTGGCATCATCACTCAACTTATAGGACTTATAATGGAACTTATTCGTCATTATTGGATGTTTCTTACCCATATATAAATTTTCCTAATGAATTACAAATAAACTAAATCCAAGTGTTACATTCATTTTCAATGGGAAAGAAAGAAATTCTAAAATAGTATTTGAATAAATTCTCCTGTATATAGAAAAAGAAGTAAATTATATTGTTAAGCGAATCAGGGAATGAGAAAAATAGAATTCATTTTCTCTTTCCCACAAAAAAATAAAAAGCAAGGTTCATGTAGCTCTTAAAATAAACGTGGGATACAACTATATAAGTGAAGTATTTTATTTTATTTTAAATGTTCGCTTATTTGTGTGGGAGAAAAATAATCCGCTAAATATTTCTGTCGATTTCAAAAAGTTTTCTTCTGGAGATATTCATTCAAAGAGGAAATCATTTTTAAAACCTTAAAAGCAAGTTTCTGCACATTATTAATTCATTCTTTGTTGGCATTTAGAATTTTCGCTTAAAAGTAAAAATTTATTCGTTAAATCCTTCGAAATATTTGAGAATGTGATACTGAAAAATGATATCTTTAATATATCTTGCTAAGTAAGATATTTCAAATTCATTATAAAAAGACAGATCCTAAGTCAAATGATATTTTTTCATCGTGACAATAAGAATATACATTACTTAATTCATATTTCGAAACTATTACTTGAAATGTATTCTACAATTAAAGAAGAATTTTGAAGTCCATTATTTTTGATTCAGAAAAATAATCTATGATTAATGTTTTTCTTATTTAGAGTGGAATAAATGACTGTTTAATATTTTTTCAATTATTAGTTTTTGCATTTCGATTAAATATTAGAATATTAGCATATTAAAGAAATTTTGTTTATATTTTGATATAATAAAAATATTTATTGCAAAACAAATAATTTATAGCAAATTAATAGACTTACAGAAAGGATAAAAGGTAAATCTCTGCAATAATGTAGATAAGATAAATATTTTTACGAAATAATTTATAATAATAATATTTATTTATAATTAATTTGTTTATTCATTTTATAAGAAAAATCTCAAATTGTAAATGTAATATAAAATTGCAAAATTTAACACAAAAGTAAACTGAATTATGTTGGATTAATTATCACGAGTAAACGAGATGAATACTCACACAGAATATCATGGTTTTACACGAGAAATTAAAGAAAATAAATGTTTAGAAGTAAAATTATTTATTTTTATATAAAAGGAATAATAAAAATAATTTTTAATTTATAAAAGTAAATTTTTAATTTATAAATATTAAATAATTTTTAATTTATAAAAATAAAGTAAAAAATAATTATGATTCTTTTTACATAAAAATATATCTTTGCGTTCTTAACATTTATTTACTCGTATAAATCAATAACTTAGTACTTCTTTAGTACTTCTTGCAAGCAAAAAAAAAATAGTTATCATCTTAAAACTATTATTATGTGATGTACAATTTTCACTGCATTTACGTGACTTTACTTTTTACAAGATAATATTTGTATTATTACATACTTACAAAATTTATAATAATTTTCATGATTCATCCAGAAATTATAATTTCAAAAGAGGGTTAAGGGAGATTTGTGAAAAAGAATGTATTTAAATTTCCAGATTTTTCATCAAAGGTGGAATTATATTAATAAATAAATGATGTATGTGTGTGTGAGCCCTATTATTTAAATGATCTTGATCACATTTGATAATTTAACATTACGAGAGATACATATTCAACAGTAGGATTACCGATTCTTCTACCTTGAGGGAAACAGAGAGAAAGTTAAATTAAGAAAATAATATATTTATATAAATTATAGAAAATTGAATTTCAGAGTTTCCATAAATGTTGAATTGAATCATTTTAATAAAAGGTTATTCTTAAGGTTAAAAACTTCAAGAAATCTAAATAAATGTTAGAATAGTTCTCTGACTGTCAGTTTAATTATATTTTGAGGTTCGTTTCCCACTCTAAATATAAATGCTTATAGTAGTGCTGTAGCGACTATAATCTTTCAATAATAGTTAATGTTTGTTGTCACTCAAGCATTCCAATTAAAATTTATACAAACTTTGCTGTTTAACTAACAATTTAGCTCAGAAAAATTACTTAAGATTGAAAGTCTCGTAGGTATCCATTAATATTTTCTTTTTTAAATGATATTTTAACAAAATATACAAATATTAGTGATTAAATAAATTTTAATAAGAAAAAAAAGATAAAAATTATTTAATTTTACTTTTTTTGTACTGAATTGTTTTCTAGAATAAAATTTAAGTTTAATTTTTGATCTTTATATATTTATAATTATTATTTTTTCTATTAATGTTTATTATTTTGTTTTAATGTAAAATAAATTTAATATCTTTTCCAATACATAATTTTTTGTTACTTAGTTTTGATTTTTTTTAAAAATGCCAGTTTTTATTGATTATTATTAATAAAAGAAAACTATAAATTTTAATTACATTTTATACGAAATAAATGTCTATACAAAAATACCTATTGAAAATTAAATTTTTATTTTATCGAGAGTAAGAGAATGTTTAAGCTGATGTGGAGTATTAATCTTATAAATATATATACATATATGGACAGTTATATGTAATATAGTAATTAAAATAACAATTGAAATAGCAGTTTATTCGAATGAAACACTGTTTTTCGTTTGCTTCCACATTTAGTGAGAAGCAAGAGAACATTAAATGAGTTAAAAATTTAGAATTAAGGTAAAAAATGTTCTTAATCAAGAGTATTTTAACAAAATTTAATTAAAATAAACTGTTTTGAAAATGTATTGAAGAGAAATGTAGATAAAATCTTTAAAATATAATAAAAATAATTGCTCATGTGTAGCTCTGAAATATGACCTCATGTTTATCATAAAAATAGTGTTCATTGAACTCTTTTAGAAACATCACGAAATGTGGAAAATTTGAAAGAAAATGTTTTTAACGTAATATAAAAATTTTTAACAATAGAAAATAGTATAATTTGTAAGTGGAGGATGTAAAACAAAAGTTAAAAAAAATGTGATTTTTCTCAAATAATTATAATTTTCTATACAAAAAAGTAAGCATATTTCCATATAGAGTACAATATAGTTCACGAGATTCATAAGGAGCAGAAATACCTTGTTTGAATTTGTAGTCGAAAAGATATTTCTGCCCTGTATTAAAAGAGACTTTAAAGGAGATGCTTTGCACACGGGAAATTAGTATATAAGATGAAGATGCTGTGATTTGCTAAACTTTTGAACTCAATAATATAAAATAAGAGATGGTAATAAAGAATATAATGTGTTCAAATGAAGAAATGGTATTTCTGGTATTGAAAATGTATTTAAACGTGTTTGCTTGGTAAAGACTTACTGTAATACTTATGTAAGTAAGAATGAAAATACTTACCATCACTATTCTGACTATGACGGAGGACAAATTGTAGCCTATTTGAATTGCAATTAATCATATTGCTTTATTTCTCTTTATACTGGAAGAGGCTTTATACTTTATTCATAGCTGTTTATCAAATTGGATTCGAAGAGCTCAGAACAATAATCAGGACAGCCATGGTGTATCTAGGTGGACTGCTATGTCAGATCAACTGACAGTCATTTTACTCAAATGATTTTAATAAATCATAAAACCACGTTACGTACCCTGAATCAAGACATGTAATCATTGTCAAGTTCATTGTTTTTTACAAACAGTTTGATAGTGTCAATATAACAAATGTGGTTTCGGCTGTCCTTTTCGCAAATCGCAAACAGGATCACTTTCACCAGTGAGATCAGTGACAAACTTGGACATAGAAATGACATCATACTATATCCGTAATTAAATTTTAGTATTGTTTACATCATCATAATGATTGCATTCATGTTTGGCAGCATCATTGAAAATAAACATGGCGTTCAACATCATCATAATAGCACATCACCTTCGATGCCATTACATACAGGTCTTTAACATCTTTTATTCACGTGGGTGGTAATTTGAACAATATCCATTACATTTCTGTCATCAGAAGCATACTATTCCATCATTTGTTCGAGTCATGTAAAATGCTTTACTTAGACATAATAATGCTATATTACATGTTTCCGGTAATGATATTACTTATTCAGAAATAATCTGGTGCTTCCTTGGTCAGCACGTTTTCAAGATGTCTTACAAATGGGAAAGTAGTTAATGGTTGTCGGGCATCTAGCTCATCAATATTGTCCATTCACTAAGGTAGCTGAACTATGTCATCGTATTGTCGCTTCATAGACAACTGTTCATGTATACATCACCTAATCTCTGCTTGATATAACATCCATGCATGTAAGTGTTATTATTGCTGACAAAAATGATTAATTAAATGCTAGTTTATAATGACCTTTACTTTAACATTTCTTGAAAATTTAATTACAAATTGTTTTTAGTATATTATCTACTTTTGTCTGATAAATAGTATTTTGTCAAATACATTCTTTCTGATATAGCTATTTTAATGATAAATATTGAGAAAGCTTATGAAAACATTTTGAGTATTCAAACTAATTGTTTTGATAAAACCCAACCTCCTTATCCATCAAATGTCCTATAAAAATGCTTTGAAGAAATACAAAATAATATTTCGTATTCATATGAAATAATATTAACAAAATAATCATTTAAATTATTTGGTGATTATTGGACTAATATTTTTTATAAATGATAAGCAATAGCTTATTCTAAGGTAAATCTTATCTAAAGGTCTTCGGAACCTATATTGTATTGAATGATAATATGCTTTAGTTTGAAATATATTCAAAGGTTTGAATACAGAATATACCGAAAACAATGACACAGTTTATAAAATATAGAAATGTAGCTGAATTATTCGAACTCTAATATCTATTACGTGAGAGTTATTACATTTATTAGTATAATTACTTGTGTCTGTGGAAAATATTAGCCTTTTTTGACTTTTAATTATAAAACAACGTACTCCATGACACTTTTACTATTTTCACTTTAAATTATACACAGAATTACATTTTCTACGTTATTTGGTTTTTATTTAGATTATTATAAACAAAGGATTCTCCCTTGTATCATTGCTTATTAAATTTGAAGCCTTTTAAAAACTGTACTATAATTACTGTCAATGATCTATTGAATTTCTGTTTTACTGTGTTTATTGCTTGCATCTTATTTTAAAATACATTGCTCATAACAATTACAGGATATTGTAAGTTTTACATAAAATAAAGATATAAGCGAATTTTTTTTTGCTGAAAATGGAAGAAGAGAATCACAAATGCAAATTTTTCTTATTTTGAAACTGTGGAGAATGCTAATATTGAGTTCGATGTCAAAAACATAGCTTCAGTGGCAGTGAATGAAATTTGACTTTCAACTGAATAAAAGACAATGAAGACAAGGATGATCAGCATTCAGTGACTGCTTTGTTTCGATGAGTACGATGTCTCAGAGATGTCATTTAACCGATTCAGAAGCTTGGAGAGTTGTTAGGAGGTTAGAAGGAGCCAAACTCAAGCCGAAGTAGTACATGCCATTGGATTATCACAAAGTGTGATTTTCAGGATATGGAACAGTTTTTTGGAGACTGGAAGTGAAGGAAGACCAGGGCAAGGTCGTAAACGGGCAATAACACCCAATGAAGATCTTTATTTAGTGTTAACGACTCGGAGACACCGAAATATGAACGCTACTCTTCTACAAGAACACCTGCGCTCGTCTACTGACACCAAAAAAAACAGCTCCATGGTGTAGGTCCGTATGTTCGTCGTCCGATGGTATGTGTTAAACTAACATCAAGACATCGTCCAGACAGCAGAGAGTGGAAAACAGAGCATGTGAACTGGAGGAGAAATGGGGCAATGTTCTGTTTTCTGACAAGTGCCTTTTTTCTGTTCATCCTGATAATAGGCGTATTTTCGTCTGGAGAGACCGTGGCTGTAGGAATAAGTTCGTGCACGAAAGTGTCAGATTAAGCGGTGGGGGAATGTTGGTGTATGGTGGCATCTCCATTAAAGGATGCAAATATCTCTATAACATTCAAGGTGGATCTCTGTCTGGTCGCTGATAAAGGAATGAGATCCTTAGACCTATTGTAGTCCCTTATGCTGCCGCAATCGGAAATGACTTCATTTTAATTTACGATAACTGCAGGCCACATCACGATAACCTGGTGGAGGATTTCCTTTTCAAAGAAGGAATCGTATGAAAGGAATTGCCAGCGTGTTCTCCAGACATGAATCCAATAGAGAACGTTTGGGACGCTCTAGGAAGACGAGTTACTGGCCCCCAACCACCCCCTCAAACTCTACAAGAACTGGAAAGAGTTCTTCTGGGAGACTGGGACAGAATACCCCAACTCATGATTAATAGCCTCATTGACTCCATGCCTCAAAGGTGTTCAACATTGCTGGCCGTCCATAGAAACCATACCCCCTACTGAAAATGACTTCCTTTGAAGACAACACCTTTTCTTATTCTTTTTTTTCTCATATGCACAAATTGTGTTTTTTTTTCCTTTTGTACACAAATGTGCTATAAAATGCATTTTTTTCTGCCAAACATGTGTAATTATTCTCATATAACCTACGTCTGTCAACCACGTATCAATCAGCTAAAAAGTGTCCCAGACACAAAACCTACCTAAGACCGCAATATCCTCTTATTGTTTTGAGCAGTGTACTAAATATTACCTTAATGAATCAAACATGATTAAATTAATATCTCAGTATTTTTCAAAACATAACAAGCTATATGAATAATTTCTCCATTTTTTTGTCAGGAAAGTGTTCTGTTATATAAATGCAGATATAAAGGGAAAATACTTAAGCAAATTATTCCAACATCAAATATTTTTCGCAAAATACTGAATTCTGACTAAAAGTGTTTCGTAGAAAAACATCTTTACATCTTAAATTAAAACAGCTTAAGTTTTCTTTATACTGCCTGTATTAAAGTTTTTAAGAAAATTTGAATTTATTTTCAGAATTACTTTTCTCTTAAAATACTTTACTTGATTAACAAATCATCATTATTCTCTGTAATCATTTTATTTTTATAAGATTACACGAAATAATTTATAGCAATTAACTAAAAGACACATTTTAGTAATTATTAATTCCAAGAATAATATTTTTAAAATCTATTTTAATGTTTTAAATAAGCAAAATATTTACCTTAAGAATATTTCAAAATGCTTGCGAAATATTCTAATATGATACACTTTCAATAAGAAAACTTAAACAGAAGGTAGTATTTCTTTCCTTCTCAAAATTATAGTGAAACTTATTATCAAAAATAAAAGTAAATTTTCAAATGACGATAAATTATAATTTACATACTTTCAATTTAATTGGACGACTTATATAACCATCAATATATTAATGAATAGTATATTATTATATTTACAAATTCTTAATGTGAGCTTCTAAGAAAGAGATAAAATTTCATCTGCTGTTCTTAATAAATAATCTCATTTTGTGGAAAAGTATGGATATGTGTATGTGTGTGTTATAATATATTTTACAATCAGTAGTCCCTATGAAATTAATTAGAGCAATGTAAAATGAGTTCTGAATTAGGTATCATATTATACCTTCGAAAATTGTATTTATTTATTTCGATAAACTTTAATTAACATATCGATAATTTCATTGAAATGTAAGTAATAATCTTGAGATATTTGTAGTGAATATACTGTAATATTAAAAACTCTAGTAAAGTAAAATTATGGACATCAATAGTACAAGGTAAAGTAAGATGAAACGACTTAAGTTTGAACAGATAAAATACTTAAATTTAAGAAATGGCTGCATTTGACAATTATCATAATGGCTCTCCTTTTCTTTAATGTATTGAAGAATAAAATATTTTAAGTTTTAATTCATTATAAAACAACTAAAGTGAAGCCTAATTACTATAATTATCTTCAATACATAATAAATATTGAATGTAATATATCACTTACATCTATTTTAAATAATGACACATTACTGTACAAAATTGTATATGAATTTAATATTTGAAAGAAATATATTTTAAATGATTTGTTTTTATTTACTTCCATACGTCTTTGTCTACACATATTTTAAATAAATTGATATGTGCATTTATATTTGCTTAAAGAAATTTGATATATAGTGCAAAAAACATGTAAAATATCACCTCTTAAATAAATGTATTACGTTCACGCAAATCTATGTTTTCAACAGATTGTTTTGTTTTCTCTTCGAATAGAGAGAGATGCTACTAGATAATATATATCGTCTTGCTCACCTCAATATTTTTAGAATGTTTCTAATGGACCGTTGGTACATTAGAAAAATGTTGTGAAATCCAGTAAAAAATAGGTTTGGAAATAGAAAGATTACAAAAAATGTCCATTCTGAGTGTCATCTCAAAAATATTATTCTGTTTTGTTTATTTTGCACGGATGCGTGACATCGGCCTTTCAAACTAGTTCGGTGTGACGTGTTCGCATTTTTCTACGAGGAAGGAAATCCATTCCTTCAACTAAAAAGAAAGTTTTATCGTGTAAAGAAAGTATAAATCGCCAGCATTTTTTATTATCTTTTTCATTGTCCCACCAAGGTATTGCATATTGAATAAAATAACAAAATTTATTCCGTGTTATATTTTAGAGCATTATAGAAGACCGACAGCTATTTTGGTCATTTTTTCCTTGTCATTGAATATTATTTATTTACTTAGAAGAGTATCCAACTCAAGTTTCATTCTCTTTCGCTTTTCTAAGTGAAGCATTCTATTTTTTTGAAAATAAATTGTAATATTTGCATTTATGTTTTGATTTTTTCAATAATAGCAACTTATCTTGGTACTATTTTTGTTTCTCTTTTATTATATAATCTCTCATTTTAATAATCTAGTAATTTTGACATTTTACATAAAACCATTCAAAAAAAATTTAGATTTCTTTATATCCTTTGAAAACAAACCGATCTAACTCAATATGAAAAATTAAATTTATTTCAACAGAAAATTTGTTATTAATATTAGAGCTGAAATTATGAATTGAATTAAAATTAACAATTTAAAAAAATCATTCTAGCAACTTGGAATTTTTCACAGCAGTCAAGAAACAAAAAATTTAAAATTGCTTTTAAGTATTCCTTTACATATGAGTAATACTTCCGAAACAAACATTTTTTCAAAGTTTAACAGCATATTATAACCATAATTATGTGTCATTTAAAACAATAATGAATCAAAACTGAAATACTTATTAAAATTATTGATCTGAGCACATGCAGAAAATATTGATAAACATTAAAATGCTTGACTCTTGTATTTTTATGAAAATTTTAAAATAGATTTACATTTTTAATCCATACCTGGTTTCATCATCTGACAAATTTTTAAGTAATGAAGTAATATTCTACGTTTTTTCATTCGTCAGAAACAGATAATAAAATAATTGTTAAAAAAAAGACGAATCAGTTTTCACTGAGAAATTTTCGAGTAATTTTGATTCGTTTCTAAAAATTATAATTTAAGTAAAATTTATTTTAAACTTTACCCATATTATTAAAAGAAACGAGCTAAGTTAATACTGGGCAAGAATTTTACAGTTCAATAACTCTCAGTCTTTCAGAAATGTGTTATACTTATAGATAAAGATACAGAGTGTCCAATTTAAAATAATATCAAGGTTTAAAATAATAAGAAACTTTGTATGGTTTTTTATGTCATTTCTTAAATTTATAATTATCTTAAATCTTCAAAAAATAATATGAAACTTTCGAGAAGTATATTTAACCTCTTTTTCTTAAAGCTTATTTTATATATTTTTGAATGTGTCTTTTAATAAATAATTAACACACAATAATGAATGAATAATTAACAAATTACAGAAAGAGAAATTATGGAAACTATAGCAACGAGTAAGGAAATTTTAAAAAAGGAAATGGTGCTCTTGGTGATCAAAGTTATCTATTTCGATTGTTGTTGATTGTCTTGACTAATATAAAAAGGGAGATTCTAGAAGTTTTATATATTTAGTGCTTATAAATTGCAACAAATGGGACACGAGTGTTAATATTACGTTGAAATTACAAATTGCAGTTCATCTTTAAAAATGAAAAATATTAATTATTTAATTTTATGTTGATTGGTTGGAAATAAAAATATTTTTCTTATCAACTTTTAAGCCTTTTTGTAAAATAATTGTTTGCTATAATATTTTTGGGGAAAATCAATAAAATATTTTACAATACCTATAAAAACTAGGAATGTATTTTACTGTCAAAATAAAATTGTAATTTGAAAAATCTGTCTTTCTCCTATGATTATGAACAGAAATTCCATATTTTTTATAAGCAAATCATTTTAAATATTTGCACAATTACACAGTTTTTATAAATTTATAAGATGTAAAAATCTTTAAAAAGATATTTCAGTGCAAAAGCTTAAGGTAAGACGATTTTAAAATATAAAGATACTTAAAAATTAACTACAATGATTTAATAAAGTACATAATATTGAGCAAATATGGAAAACATGGAGAAATGATCAAAACAAACACTCAGGAATAATGAGTAAGTTTAATGAAATGTTTCGATGTAAGCCACCATAGTATTGATGACTAACTCAAAAATACTGATGAGATCAGATTCCTTTTGAAAGAACATGTCGTCAGAGTAAGACTCAAAACATTCGATGTAATTAAAATCTGAAATTTTTTCAGCAAATGTAATCTTTAAATATATTTCTAAAGTTTTCCCTTTTTTGATTACCTAGAACTTAATTTGAATATATGTAGCATTTTTGTACTTGATTTGAAAATTCAGATCCAAAATTAAAATGCAAGTAATTAAATAATAACCAATAATAAAAACAAAAACAAAAATAAGAGAACTAAAATAAATTTAAATTAATGACCAAAACTAATAGACAAAAATAAGGAACTGTCTGAAAAGGATTAGATGACCAAATTAAAAGAGCTAGCCTTTCTGTTTCATACAGTTCTGTTGTTCTTTGCATCTTAGAAATTGACATTAGTGACAATAAAATAGTTTTGAAAAATGCTGAAAACTACATAGATTACTTATAAACTACCATGGAAAATACAAAGCCTCATAAAACACCTTCCAAGAAATCGATCTATTATTTCGGGGTAATTAGGCATACAGTAGTTTGTCGCATACATCTTACAGCTCATTTTTTTGTGTTAATTTATTCTTACCTAAAGCATAAAATGACAGAGATATACATTCAATATTGAAATTGGTCTATTACAGCTGAGATGTGTTTTTACACCGGTACAATTCCTTATACCAAGCCTAAGCTGGAAACTAGTATTTCGGAAGAAGAAGCCAAATATTATTTTTCATAATTTGCAAAAAAGACAAATCAGGATATCCCCAAATACTTGACGTGATGCCCCAGAAGTGTTATTTCATTCCGAGGAAATTGCGAGTCACTTATTTAATATGCTTTAACCGCCTTAAGCAAACACAATGGTTCTTCAGTAATGTCGGAATAGAAACTCACTAACAATGAAGCCTAACCGTCTAGGCAACCTTCATAACTGTGCATTTTCTTTTGA
>JAPDSC010146559.1:30269-42783 GCA_026290005.1 Latrodectus geometricus | reverse complement strand
TATATATATATATATATATATATATATATATATATATATATATATATTGTGAGAGGCTTAGACTCTTTTTTACTGAGAAATATAGTTAAATTAAAGCAATTAATCATGATTATCTTGTGTAAAAATCTCAATAATAAAAATACAACATAGTTTTTAGAATAATTTAAAACAATATGGCTATTGATACCTGTTAAATAAATTTGGCATCTTTTATACAAGGTTTATCACCATTAATACATTTAATTACTATTGTTTTTAATATTTTTATTATACATATAAATTTTAATATATTTTTGTATTTAAACATATTAACATAGCAGGACATGTTTCCCTTTTTAATTTAATGATTATTGACATGTAATGATTAAAATTTATGTCTCTTAATCATAAGGTGTATTTAAGAGACATAAATTTTAAGGCCATCATCAAAAGCCTCTAGATAAAAATATTCTAAGAACAAATATATCATCTTCAATTTCTCAAAATAAATTAAAAATCTCAAGATAATAATCTCAATAAATAAATAATAAAAATCTCAATCACATATGGTTTAAAATATTTTTCTTTCAGATATAAATTAATCAATTAATATTTATCATCATTAAAAGCAATAATCATACAGACTATTATTTTGTTGACCTCAAAAATATTAAAATTATATCTCGACTTGATAAGGCAACTTAAAAACAAATCATGAGAAAAATTAAATATGATTTGATAATCACGCATTCTTAAGAGACTAAATTTTATAAACATCTTTCCCTCGAATTACCATATATGTATGTATATGCGTATGTTTGTTTTTATGTATGTATGTGTGTATATTTGCATGTTTATATGTATGTGTATCTTTTTATATTTATGTGTATGTATTTGTGTATATATATTTTTTCTTCTTTTTAAAATTCAATTCTTACTAATCAAGAAATCTAACCTTCACTGTCTTTTATTTTTCTCCCTATCGAAAGTATCATTTCATCAATGTATAATCAATATTGTATTCCAATAGTTATTTTTTACTGTCATTGTACTGTGATGTAGGTTTCTACTGCACAGATAGTCTTCAGTCTTTAAAAGGTTCACCATTATCATCTTAATTTTATTTCGAATAAAGTCATTCATATTAGGGTCCCTCTACTGATGATGGAGAAGTTTAAACCTGTTAACCAATTGGTAATTGGTAATTAATCAGGGCTTCTCCACATCGTTATGTATGTATGGACACAATGCGAAATTTCTCTTATATTTACCTAAATCACATTGTGTTACGCTAAGTTCTTTATAATTGGATTTTTATAGAAATAACATGTTTGTTTAAATTAAGATAGAATTGTTATGGATATTTAAATACTTTTTGTGGGGAAAAGGATGAGAATATCGTTTTTAAATTAATTTTAATTCAGATATTAACAAATATTTTAAATAAAGTAACAAGTATTTTAATTAAGTAACAAGTATTATCTTTTTTTATTTAAATAAAATTTTACCATTTAAATGATCAATGGTTTTATAAAGACAATATTTAATGAAATATTTACCGTAACCTAGCTTTCAAAAGAACAAAATAATTATATTTCACAAAACAAACTGAAAGGTTTATTGATAATTATTTTATTGTGATATTCCATTAAATCATTTTTTTTTCTCAAGATTTCCTCGAAATAAATTCAGTGTTTAACAAATTTTACAATATTAAGACTTGAATATTTTCGTAGATTGCTTTCGTTTCTCTTTAACTTAATATTCCTTATAATATGCATATTATATAAATATATATAATGTGTACACACTTCCCTGAATTCCCGTTTTCACTTGATAAAGTTTAAGCTAAATAAGCGTAAATATGCGGTAAGTCAAGTGTAAACTACAAATTCATTGAACCAATTGTAAAATAATTTAAGAGGATCACAAAGCGATACTCGTACATTTAACTAGTTATGTTTGTAAATTAAATAAAAAATATTATTTAAGGCTTCTTTTCAGTTAATTGACAGGAAGGAAAAAAAAACGAATTTAACTTTATTATTGAACGCAAGCAGAATTTTATAACAAAAACTAAAATAACAAAAAATAACTTATTTTTCTTTAAATTATATTTTTACAGAGAATGGTTATATTTGATAATTGCTACCTTTAGTATAATATATACTAACTGCGCCTCTCTGTACAAGAGATGCAAAACATGATATTGATAAAATAACCTGAAACTTTTGTATAACCTTGTACTTTTTTGTGATATGAACATACTTCCAGTTAATGTATATATATATATATACATTAACTGAAAAATACAATAATTTTCAGCTCAGTCCATGTATTAAGAATATGAGTTATTTTATTACTCTACTAGATAACATATTGCTGCATTCAATAAATCAATAAATTACAACTCTTAAAATAAATTCAAATAATCAGTTTTTAGGGAGAACCAGTTAGATCAGTTAATGCAAACCTCATAAATTTTAGCTAATAAATATATAATGGAAATATGCATGAATTAAAAAATTCACATACAAGTGTAGATGAAACGCATGTTCATACAATATTAAGTTGGGACATGATAATTACAAAAATATATTAAGTATAATTTTAATCATAGTGGTTAATCATTATTTTAATATTTCTAAACATTCACCCGCAACTATATTATATCTTAAAGATAGACGACGAGAAAAATATTATTAACGCTTATTAAATATTATTAACTCTTAACGGAAACACTGAAGCATAATAGAATAAGATGTCAATTATGTTGAGTAAATATTTCACATCTGAATTGCTTATAGTTATGGAAAATAAGAAATGTATAGAAACTTTATAATAGAGTTACTAAATAAACTTTATAATAGAGTAATTGAAATTGTTTCGCATAATTGTGAAAGAAGTATTAAAATATTGCCTAAATTTATTTAGTTTACATATCTATAAATTCCAACATATACAAGATAAAAAACAGAATTGGGAATGAAAAGCTAAACACTCAACTCTTAGAATGTTTTTACTTAATAGTTTTAATAGAAAAAACTTTAAAAAAACTAAAATCATTGCATTATTTTTCTTATACTGCTTCTAAAGCGCTTTTCATAAAGTTTAAAACAGTGATTTTCTTTGACAATATTTATTTTTAAATATTTAATTTATTCTAAATTCGTTACATTCATCAGCATTTGGATTGTTTTTAAATATTAATTATGAAATGCGATAGTTTGTGTATTTTAATGTTGAAAATTTCTCTAAATTCGAAAATTATTCAAATTTATAGAATTGTCTTACTGTGAAAAAACATTTTTTATAATACAAAATAAGAAATATTAATTAAGAGAAAAACATTTTTAGTAATAAAATTATTTAGGCATTTTTTAAATTAAAATTGTTTTCATTTTATATTCAATTCAAAGGAAGACTTAAGAGGTGAATGAATAATTATCAAAATTATTTACAAATTTATTATATACTAGATCTGAACATTGAATTTTTGTACTTTTTAAATTAAAATTTGAAAAAACAGAAAATGAATTTAATCATAGCAATTATCGGAAACTCCCTGTGTTGTTATCAATTTATCCTTGATCAAGATAAACGGAGAAAAGAAATAAATAACTAAACTTCCAAATCAATTTATTTAAAAAATATATGTTAATGCGTGTGTAAATATATAAACTTCGATATTAATTAAACATAATATTAAGCATAGTAATTTTATATACAGATATAATTTAGATAATTTAGAAGAAAATAATACAGTATTATGTATTTTAAAATTTATTAAAGAGTAAAATTTTACAATTTACTGAAGCTATTTACATTTGAAAATGGTAAACAGCTTTTCCAATTCTTTGTATACAAATTTGATTATATAATTGTTTGCAATTTAAACAAGTTACTTTTCTGTTAATATAAATGAACTCATTTTCTATCATTATAATAATTTGTTGAGAATTTCGAATAAAAAAAAATTATTTTATAGATTTTTGAATCTTAAAAATATGTATGCTGACAGAATGATGTAGAAGACTTAAAATGGTAAACTTGTTCTGTGGTGTTAGCCTTTAAGAACAATCTATAAAATATACAATTAAACAATTTGTATATCTTTTTTTTTAATGTATTCTACAAAAAACTTAATTGAAATGCAACATAATATTTCTAAACCAAAAATTAATTTTTAGAGAGATTTACACCTATTTCGCTCACATGATTTTTATTAAATTAAAGAAAAAGAGATATTCCTCTAGTATTTATTCATGCATTAAAGTAAACTATGTAACCAAATTACAACAAAATCTCCTGAAGGCTGAGAATTTATATTCTTAGTACTTTTCTATCAAACACTTTTCCACTTGTAATTTAACCTAAACTCTCTGTCAAATTCTAATTTAGCATGGGAAAAGTAAACACAACTCTTTCAAACTCATGGGAAGAAATCCAAATCCAAACTTCTCGACTGTTAATCCAATAAATAGTAAAATTATGAAATATTTTAACTCGAAAATTTTTATAATAAATACATAATATATTAATATCAACTGTGATATTTGTTATTATTTAGAAAATAAATCCTTATATCTAAAATGAAAAGTGCAAATTGCTTAAACCAGGAGAAATTCATGCTAATTTAAATCTTGGTTAAATATTTGTCTTCGAGTAGAGTTTTAATACAATAATATAATTTACAACTCAACCTTTATAATTTTCTTTCATCATTGTTACAGATAATCCATAAAGATCAATAATGTATAGAAATAAATGGAAAAGAACACTCAAAATCATATTAATAGAATCTTTTTATCTCTCATCATTATTATATTTGTTATTGATTTAAATTCTCATACCTAAATAAGGAAGGAGTCTGAAAACTTTTCCTTCAAATTATTGTTTAATAAATTTTCTACAAAATAAATTTGGTTAAAAATATCAGTTTTATATATATTCGATAGAGCGCTTCATTATTTACTTTTGCTGATGAATTATACAATAAAATTAATTACATATACCATCAATGAAAACGAGTTTTTAAATACTTTCTTTTAAGAAGAGAGTTTATCTCCGGAGCAAATAATGGAAACGAGTTTATTTTCTGCATATTCGATGAAAACAAAATAATTGATAATCGAGTTTCCTGAACAACAATAGACTTAGACAGAACAAAAGGGGAAAAGTTAGTGGTTTTGTATGTACTTTCCCCAGACATTGATTGGGCTATAAGCTTTCAAGCATACAGATACACTTCTGTTTTCTTTGGCAAGAAAAGCTACTGTGTCGAAGTGATTTATTATCCTCAAATATAAAAATAAAAGAAATAACACATTATACTGAACTTTTCTAAGTTGAAAAAAATTTTTATTTTGTGATTTTCTCTAATAAAAAAACTATTTTTACACAAATATGGCATTTTTCAAGACACTTCCTTTCATTTCACAAATGCTTATATAAAGCTTAATAGCTTTTACTTTAACAATGAAGTGAAAGAAGTGGTTATCTCACAAATTTATTTTCCTTAAGTACATTTTATAGAATGAAGATAAATTGCTGTTATTTTCAACGTTTTTATTAAGTTAGTCTAAAAGCAATCATAGCTGCAATGGATAAATGCAACATCCAATTTTAAAAATATAAATTAAATAAAAAAATAATTTGGATATAAAAATTGATAGGAAACGTATATTCTAATTAAAAGATTACAAATTAATTCACAATTTCTCTGATATCAAAAATTTTATCAAAAAATTTATTTTATCGGAAAACTTATAGTTTATAATATTTTATAGAAACCACAGACACATACACAATCACAAGTATTACGTAAGCATGTTTTTGGTTATTTATTTGCTTTGCCATAAATGTTTGATTACTTTATCATATGTATAATTTCGTTATATTTTCTCTTAACTAAAACATATATTTAATGGCATCAATATATTTAAAATCACTTAATAAGCCGTACACCATTTTTACTAAAAATATAAAAAAAGATTTATTTTTTTTATAAAACTAATGGGCAGTAGCTAAAGAAATATTTCTTTAAAATTTTAAATTTATTTATTATTTTTTATTTAGTTTGTTTTTTAAACACTATCCATTCTTTTATGAAAGTATTATTCAGTTCTATCTTAATATTACTTAAAAATTTATAAAATGATTAGAATAGCAATAACTATATAACTTTATATTTTGAAAAAAATTAATAACATTGTTACGTGAAAACTAATTTAACAATAAATACAAATTTTATGTATATTTTGAGCAGAAATTAAAATGGATTAGCCAAACCGATCTACCCTTATGTCTTGTATTTCATGTTGAGATAATTTTTTTTTAATTTTAAAATTTAAAACAGTTAATTTAAAATAATGGTTTTAATTAGCAGAACTTCAAATAAAGGGAACCTAACATTTACTCAAGAAAATTGTAGGCGTAAACTGAGAAAGTTTTACGATTTATTTACTAAACAGAATTTTGATTATGATCATTTTTTTTCAGTAATAATTCTCTATGAAATGATATATATAAATCCATATTTAAAAAAACCTCATATGCTTCGATATTTTTAATAAAGTCTGTAGTATTGAAATAAGTGAGCAGTGCATGAGTCTATGAAACTTATTGATACTAAAAGTTAAGGGTTGGACACTTTCCAATTTTTACAATTGATTTGAGACAGGTTTAGTGTCTAGTTAACACTACATCTTTTACTCTTTACCTTCCTTCCATGATGTACTTCTGGTACATAAATGTTCATGTGTAGTAAAATAGACTTTTTTTGCAATATCTAAATAAAATTAAAAACTAAATTGCAGCATTCAGAATTAATTTGCATTTAACACTTGAGAAAGCATATGATCATCAATTAGTGTATATATATATATGTATGTATGTATGTATTCTTACTTACAATATAAAATATTGTAAATAAGAAAATAAATAACTTTCGAAAATGGAAATATTTTTGAGAAACTTATTTATGGATGCTAGATGCATGATGTCTGATGCAGAAATCCGATGGTTTATTAGTTGATATAAATAAGCCCCTATCAAACCAAATCTGTTGTGAGAATTCATGAATACCAGCTACAATTCGACCTTTATCAAAGTCAGAAACGTGCTGGTACGCATTCTCCTTCTTACACGAGGCATCACAACAACTTTTCACCAGGCAACAACGTTCAAATGTAATTTGTGTATGAGGAACCGGCTGAACAATTTTCTCATTTAAACACAATGTAGGTGTCGCTACTGGCGCCTGCTTTGCTTTAATGCGCTGAAAAGCTAATCATTTGCATATCACAGCACCTTCTTCCTTTCGTATAAATTTCACGTCTGTAGCATGTCACCTTCTTGGTGTAGCAATTTTAATGGCCAGTAGTGTATATATTCGAAGGTAGGTCCACGGAAAAGCCGTCAAGAAAGACAATTAGAAATGTGAAGTTTTTTCAAAACATTTTAGACTTCAAAATTAAAAACTTCAACATCAGATAAAAGAAAAGCATAAACTTAAATTGATATGATCAGGCCATTTTAAACATACACTTGCACTCTCATGCCTAGTGGAACATCTGATAGATTCTCATAGTTCAAGATTTGACAACAGTATAACATATTTTTGGAACAAATGGATAAATAAATTATTTTTTAATATTAATTGGCATTTAAAATGTAGAAAAAATTAAGCTTCCAGAATTCTTCTTTCAGTTTTCCATTTTCTTTTAATTATTTTTGAATCTAACTGTCGGATACTCTATCTATTTCAGCTAGATTTTAAATATATCTAAATGTTCTCAAATCACGTTTTTCTACAATGTGTATTAGATTTATAGATTTACTTTAACTTCATTAACTTTCACATTAAAGGAAAATAAACTTTCGTCAAATGTCATCACTTTTCTTTTCATGGAAAACTAGAAATGAAATAAAACTCAAACAAATATGATATATATAAAGTGTAATTTCTTCATTTAAGAGCACATCCAATTGTCTTGAAATAATAATTTAGTGATGAATGACAAACTGAATTGTTATTTAGCATTCCAGCTTAGGTTTCATTATTCCTAGCTTATTCTCTAGCTTTATATCTAGCTCCTAATTATTCAAGCTTAGGACTCATTCATTATTACTCAAGGATGGACTGAAATTATTGAATGAAAATTTGTCATTTAATATCAAATTATCATAATGAAGTGAGTATGTATAAAAAAATTAATATTAAGATAAAAGAATAATAAAAAATTTTGCATAAAATATTAGTTGTATAGAGTACAGATATATCATATTTTTAATTAATATCAACAAATATATCAGGAAATTAATTTAAATATGTATTCAATGATTTTGGTAAAATATAATTCCATAGCAATAATTTCACAAAACCTGTATCACTATAATGAACAATTCAAAGGAACTGAAGGAAGGTAAAAAAAAAATATAAATTATTTTATTTACATCAATTGTATTTTATTACTCTTTACTACTAAAAAATGAGTAGCCTTTATTTCAACAGTTCATTGGTTTGACTCTTATCAAAGCAGAATATGTTTTTATGGTTTGAAATTCCTTTTAATATGCTAGTTTTGGTCGAATTATTAATAGCGTGTAAAATGTTTGAATGTCTAAAGAACTAAGCTAAAATTCTAATGTTTTTATTTATAAATTAAAGCTAACTTCCGCTTATTCAGAAATTAGTGATAAGTGTCAAAAGTCACATTTGGCGATTTATCATCCTTTTCTCTTACAAAAATTTTAAGAGCTTGTCAAATATTTTTTTTTTATAATTTAAAAAGTATCTAAAATTGGAGTTTTAGTGAAGTAGAAGAGAGTTTTTTTCTGAACTCAATGTGTGGTCCACAATTTTAGATAGTGAAAATAAATGCGTTTTGTATACGTTGTACATTACAAATTTCAGACAAAATCGAATAATCAATGACATATCACTTGATGTTTGGTGCTCATCACTTCTTTCGTAATTTCTTGCATCTTACGAAAAAAAATTTGTGCCAAAACTTCTGTACTTGATATGCTTGACGAGCACTTAAATATTCAAACAATCTCTATATTTACCCAGAAGAAAATTATGGAATTTTAACTTATAATAATAAATTTAAATATGATTCTACATTTTGTCAATCATTTTAATGATTAAATTTCATAGTTTCTAATGAAAATTAAAAGTGCAAAACAAAATTATATTAAAAAAAAGAATTAATAAACATATTATTTGACATTGAGTGGTACTAAGAAACATGTTAAATGTTGAGAAAATCGGACACTGATACATTTATGACATAAATTTGTTTTTTGTCATAAATGTATCAGTGTTTGTTTTATTTCATAAATGTATCAACATATAAAACATTATGAGAAAAAATTTAAGCGGAAATTTTAGTAATTCATCTTTCACAAATCTTATAGCAATGAGAAAAGAAACTTAATTTTTATATTAAATTGAAACTATTAATAAGCATATATGTGAGAATTTAACACTTCATTCGTTTAAATAATTTACAGTAAATTAAAATGTAAATTGTAATTTCAACTATGGGAATTCTTTGCTGAAAGATTTCAGAATTACGATTTTTGTAACGAAGTTAATTAAGCTTATCGAAATAACATTTCAATAATTATTTTATATTTATTTTTTTGTAAATGCTCAGGAAATTTGAAACAAATCTGAATTTTTTTAAAAAACAAAATGCAGAACTTATTCAAAATTTATGTAAACACAATGGTGTATAAAATCTACTATGTAATAACAAGTAAAAAATTTGTGTATCTAACTTTCTTTTTAAAAATATATGGATTGAATAACATTTCCCTGTAACAGCTACAAGTAAAAACCTTAATATGTCACATTTTATAATACAACTGAAATATTTTTTCTAATATTTTAAGCTAAAAATAAGCTATTAGAAATTATTCAATAAAAAGTTTACATTTTTTTAGTCAAATGCTAAATTGTATTTTTTTTCTAATTATAAATTTTTACCAGTAAAAACCTATTAAATATTTGTTTCAATATTATTTGAATGATATTTAAAAAAATTAGCAGTTATAAATGTATTTACTCTGAAAAATACTTTTTACAATGATTTCATTTAAATTTAAAATAAATAGTTTATTTAAAACACTTTAATTTAAAACTGTCCTTCATTACCTTGAAAATCAACTGAATATTAATAAAATTTGTCAAATAGTTAGTAACATTTTTTTTAAGATTTATCTATTGATTCAATAGTTTGCTTATTCCAAACTGTTAGTTTTTCATCAAAACTTTTTAGCTACGTTAAAATTATTTCTTTATAAATTCTGTTTTAATCGAAAAAGTAACAAAATAAATTTGTTTTGATATAAAAATGGTTACTTAAGTAGTCAATAATCACCTATTCTGTAATCGTTATTTCGATTAACTGCAAAGAATTGAACTAATTCATCAATGATTAAAGGAATGATAGAAAATCTGCTCGGTAACTGGACCGTAACATTTACACAGTTGAGGCTCTTTCGAATAAAGTTCCCTCTCTTAGCGTAATTTGTATTCATCAGCCGTTCTGATTCAATTCCAAGCTCTAACTCTTCTATCAGCAACGAATAACGTTAGCCAGTGCGCTCCAACTTACACGTCAAACTCTTCGTCCGGATATGCTTCCTGAGATACATGGAAATTAATTAAATAATTTTATTGTCGGAAAGACTTTGTGCCGAATTATCTAACTGAACTCCTGTTATATCCTTCGAGAGATACAGTAGGAGATCTGCTCAACAATTTATATAATTTAATGACGATATATTTCAAATAGGATTAAATTATTCTGCTAGTTTGAGTTATAAATTTTACAAATAAACAAAACATTTACTTTTCTACTGTGTTTATTTTTTTACTACAAACTTATAATGACTTTTCTAAAAATTAATTTATAATTTATTTTACAGAATTATTTATATTTATTTTTTGAAAATGAGTATATTCCTTATTTAAATGTATTTTAAACTGAGTCCAATTAAGCTCTAATAAAATTATTTTAATTGTCGTAAAATATTGTAAGTTTTTTTCAAAAACTCTCATATCTTCTGTCGAAGTATACGAACAAAAAAAAAATGAAATAGCTACGTGCAAAGATTCTGTTTGATAAGTAATTCGATTACCAATATAATAATCTGTATAGTATAAGCATATAAATATTTAATTATAAGCATATAATAAGACATCTGTAGGATTGAAACTTGTGTTAATTCAATCCTAATTTAAACATGAAAAATAATTTAATTTTAATAATTTTAATTGAACAATCATTTGAAAACAAATGATAAAAAATGATCTTAGTAATTTATGTATTTAAAATTATTCTTAAATTATCTATTAAAAATAATTATGTTATTTCCAGCGAAACTTGACACAAATAAATTTATGTAACCTTTTTTAGTGAAAATTTTCTTTACGATTTCTATATTATTAAATAGTTTATAAAAAGTGTTTATATCAAAGAAACCTAAATGTATTCAAATAGTTATCTGTTTAAGTTTGGATTTGGTAAAAAATTAGTTTCAAAAATTTATTTAAAACTATCCCGTTATTTACAATGATAAAACAAAATCAACTTTTTTTTCTTATCAAATAATTAGTTCATATCCTATGTATCATACATTTTTCTCAAATATCATTTACCACAAAGTTAGCTAAAAAATGTAAAAAAAAAACTTAAAGCTAATTTTTGTTAAACTGTTTAAAAAATTATTTTAAAGTGCCATATTGATTTCAATGAAGTGTATTAGTTTTCTTTTGATACTTTTAGAACATAATGATTTCCCAGAGAGCTTTCAAAAGAAATTCAAAATTACATTGCTATGAGAACTTGATGAAGAATTATATAGAATTCTAGAAAACATTGAAGTTATAAATAAGTTGAAAATTGCTCTACATAAAATAAAAACATATAATATTGCTTATATTATATAACAAAACTTAAATTATTATAAAACATCCCTCAAATTCTAAAAGCAATAATTATACATAAATTAAAACTATAGTGATACATTAAATGTAATATTTACATACTAAATCAATAAAAATAATGAGTAGCATCTGTTAAATTTATTTTGAAGAGCTTTTATAAATTTTATAACATTCCGTAAACATTTGAAAAATTTTATAATGAATACAAACAAAGCTTATTTTGTAAGCAACACTAAAGAATTTTGCATATTCCTAAGCATCTATTCATTGATCAGAGATATCTACATAGAAATGCATAGATACACCTAGAATCTATATAACATATATAGCTCTATGTATCTACAATTTCTTTGTAAATATATAGGTCTATATATATGATTCAAGAGTTAGTTTTTATATTATAAAATAAGTGTATAAGGTCTTTTTTTTAACTGAAAATAAATAAATACATTTTAGAAATTTAGTGCCCTTGCATTCTTTCATTCATTGAATTCTTGCATTCTTTCATTCATTCAGAAAATTGTTAGTTTTAAGAATTATGTATCAAACAGAAGACTATATTTTTTTTCAAAA
>JAPDSC010146559.1:0-25269 GCA_026290005.1 Latrodectus geometricus | reverse complement strand
CATCTTTTCTTTTTATTCGTACTTACATTCAGGATATAGTATTAATTTTTATCACCTATTGTCTAGATTTTCAAAACACTAATTAATATATATATAACTAAATGAACAATAAAATTTTGATTCGTTATTTGAAACTTTTTAAAAATTTTAACCATCAGGGAAATAAAGACTCCATTCATTTACACTAATAATTTACAAACATTTATATTTAAACTAAATTTAACAATTCTTTATTAACAATACCTTAACTGTATGATTCTTTTTGTTTTCTTATCAAGAAATTGGTTGTAATAATGTTATTAGTTAAAGGATATTTCTTACGACAAAATTTGATTTGATCCGATTCTATTTAAATAATTTTATTGGTATACACTTTAAAGTTTATTTAGAGATTAGTATCAAAGAGAAATAAACTTAAAATATGCATTCTATTTAATTAAGTGAGTTTTATATTTATGATTTTACTGTGTAACTTCGGAAATAACTTTTCTAAAAAATGATGAAAAGAAACAAGAAAATAATCTCTATGTAATCCAGTAATTATTTATCTTTCTATAACTGTTAAAGTTGAAACTTTATTGTGAAATGTTTTAAAATCATGAACTGGAATACAAATATGATATTTTATTTATTTAAGGTTAGAAGTTTAATAAAATTAAATAATTTTTTTCTTAAAATTAAAAAAGATTATATTATGTAACAAGACACAATCAATTATGTTAATTTAATTTATGCATTCTGTTCATAAATATAAAAACTTTTTAAATCCTTACAATGTATTAATATAGTTTTGTTTAAAGAGATAAAAATTATATTTATATTTCAATATAGTCACTTTTTCAAGTTAAGAATTGACAATGTTATCATAGACATTACCATATTAAACTTTATTTTCTGTAAAATTTTAAAGTCTGTAACGAGATTGAGAAAATATTATTTTTTGATATTTAATTACCGAAAAATGTATTAAATCTTTTTAATACATATTTAAATACTTTAAATAATTTTTTAATGATATAGTATAAAGTTACTTCATTCTTATTTTTTTAGCATTTCAAATGTTTTATGAAAGTAATTATTATATCAAACTAAAATTATTCGTTTGAGACTAATTATTACAGTACCCTTAATGATTAAAAATAATTTTTCTAACAAGCCCATTGTCTCAAAGTTTAACGTTAAAGATAGAACATACAAATTCTTTGAAAGTTTTATAATTTTCTTTTATGTTCCTTGAATATTTTTCTGTAAATATTTTTTTATTTTAATAAACGCATAGAATATTATACGTTATTGATGAAAATAAAGTAAACTTTTTAAAAATTATGTATATTGGATAACTTTTTTTATACTCCTAAAGATTATTGCCATATATTCTTGTAGTTTATTACACTAAAATTAATGTAGTTTTTCATTTTATTAAAGTTAACATATTTCATGTAAAAAACCTTTATCACATTACTAATAATTATCTTAAATTTATGTCCTCCATAATGATTTTTGTAGAGAATATCTCAAGTTTCATGAAATATAAGCTTAAATTTCAAATGTGAGAAAATTTGAAAGGATTATATTTAGTTGAAAAGCTCTATGTTGTTACTATAATAAAGATAAACGCAAAATAATTAAATATATTTTTAAAAACTTTGTGAATTCTTTGCTGTTAATATTATCAAAATTAGCATTTACATTTATTAATGGATTATAAAATAAAATGATTTACATGATATTAAAAAGTTTAATAAGACATAAATTTAGTGCAACGAAAAAGATTCAACTTAAAAAAATTGAATAAAAAGTCAAATACTAACCAATACATGATTCCCTAAATATTTCTGTCTCTTGACAATATGTCAATGCTTTGTGTAAGATTTATTTTATCTAAATAAAATAAAAAATGTTGTGTCATGGATACTTAATGAAAATAAAGTATTGGTGAATGAAATTAATGTATTTTTCGAGGATAGTCCATGGAGACGTTGCTAAATCTTATCACGTAAGAGCGAAATTCTATGTAAGATATTTTTCACTGGATATATATATTGCGCCAACAACAAAAGAAAAATGATGAAACCCGATATTGATGTAGTTTCTTGGTGCTCACTTTTTCATGGGAAGGGTCGTATTATTTTCGCTCAGGACATAAAAATCTAGTATTTGTTATCGTATTAATCTGATTTTTAAGAGCTTATTTTTACGATTTGAAGTCTTTGAATTCAGTTTTTGCTTTATTTGTTATCTCAAAAAAGAAAATAAAATTTTATAAATTTTGAAAAAAATCTTGTTTTGCTGATATTATTATTACTTGTTGTATGGCATTGTTTTCTTAATAGTATTTTTTTTTTGTTTGACTTAAATACACATTATTTTATAATGACTTATTCTATTGTATAAAAGGTATATATCAAACTAAATTCATTGTTTTATAATTATCCTATAAGTATCATTCATAGAAGAGCAAAACGACATATGATTCAAAATATATCACACTTTTAGCTGAAAGTGATACAATAAATTAAAAATCTTATTTTCTCTAAGAAAATCTTTAAAATATACCAGTAAAAACTTAATTTAAAGCGAAACAAATATTAGAATGCAAAAGTTTAATGATCCATTTGTAATTCGCTTAAACAGAAATTAAATGTTCATTTAATCAAGATTAAAATATATTTCATTCTATGGGCTAAAATAAAAATTAGTATGTATTGATTTTTATTATTTTTTTCTCACATTCTTTAATTCAAGGTTTAAGATTTCAATAAATTTCTTTGTAATGAATATATATCCTTGTACACATTACACATTGGTTATGATATTGAATAAATAAAACTGTGCCTTCATCTTTAATATAATTTTTAAACTTATTTAAAATTTTTACATTTGGTGTTGCAGTTACAATTGATATATTATAAATATTTTTTTTCTCTCAAATAATTTATATATAAATAATTAAAAATATTTTTGGGACACATACGAAATTTTTGCTATTTAAATTTAGATAAAATTTTAAGTAAGAATATTCTGCCATTCATTATTATCATTTTCAAAAATTTTTAAATTATTTTACTTGTTTAAATTACTTATTTAAAATTACTTGTTTGAACAACTTGTTTAAAATTATTTTTCGATTGGAAAGATTTATAACACAAAGATGTTTACTTTTCCAATAACTTTCAGACAATGCAAGGAACTTTTTTGGGGCTACATCACAAAGCAGGTTCTGCATCACAAAAAAGAAAATTCACAAAATAGTTACTCACTAGTTCCTGTTTCAAAAACAGGAACTAGTGAGTAACTATTAGTCTTCTTAGGGAATTTCAATTCCTCGATCTTTTAATTTTGGAGAGTTATCAGAATCGGCTGTCATGAGTTTTAGGCATCAATTTAAACGTTGTGTAGGAAATATAAACTTACTTTTCTTAGGAGTTTCTTACAATAACTGTTCTGATAGAGGTTATGTTAAGTAATCACCCGTTAACATCCATTTCCTCGGATCTGAATAATCTTTTGTCTTTGACATCTACCCACTTTTTAATTAATAGATTATTGAATGTCTTCTCTCAATCTGGTGTGTCAGAGATTACAAACAAACCTTTAATCCGTTGGCAACTTACTAGTAAATTTTCTCAGACTATAAATATGAAGAGGTTACGTGAATACCTTGCCAATTTGTAATTGAGATATAAATTTAAATTTGATAATGGTAGATCTTTGCCAGATATGGTTATCTTATTATAAGGAAAGAGATTACAATTGTGTACCAAAAAAATTGGAAAAATTAGCAGTCTCATACGTAGAAATGATTAAAAGGTAAGATTCGAACAAATGAAAACAGCAACGGGCAATTACAAAATTGGTATCTCTAACATTTGTATTTTGCAAATATATATATATATATATATATATTCATTGTATTACTTTTAATACTTGAAACCATTGTTTCAAAGGGGAGTGTATAATTGGGAACAAAAATATGTTTCTCAACTATCATAAGAGATTTTGTTACATGTTTTATTTCTGATCTATTGATTTACTTAAATGCATTATGATTTCAGTGAAATTTGAATCGAAAATCATTTGTTTCAGGATATAAATGAATAGAAAACTTAAATTTTAATCTAAATAATATTAAAAACAAATAAATAAATTTTCCCTAATATCAATAGTAATACAATTGAAATAACTGATTATATAAATTTAAAAATTGATACTAAATGATAATAACTTAAATTATATTAACGATACAAATTGACATTTATGTAATACAATTCAAAATTTCATAAAATACTAGTAATTTTTTAAATTTCAAAATTTTCCTTTTAATATTATTATTATAATTATTGAATACAAATTAGCATGTTATTTTTAAAATTATATTTGCATTAATTCTGAGATCACAAATTAAATAGTTGAATCATGCTGCTAAAAATGTATATGATTTCATGTACATATTAAATGACGTACTGAATTGTGTGTGATGATTCTGCAATCTTTATCAATCATTAGCAGCAGAAATCATAGATGGTGAGGTGAGCAAAAAAATTCACTATTAATAAAAAAAATATATCATCATGTCTGAAAATATTCCAATTTATTTTTCTATTTGGAAGAAAAAAATTCCGTTAAATATTAATAACATTTTTCTTTTTATCGAATTTTTGCAAGTTGTTGGAAGTTTTCTTCTTACATGGAGAGATAGATGTAAAAGTATGTGCACGGATACATCTTTTCGGATTCAATCAGAAAAATCCAAGCAATGACAAAAAAAATCTCGTTTTATTTCATACATTTTTCAGAATTTGAAAAAGGAAATTTATCAGATTTTAGACGACAAGGGAAATTCTTCACTGAATTAAATGATAAAATTATTCAGATATTTTACTTTATATTCTGAAATACGTTAAATGATAAGAAAATGAAATGCAATTATTTTAGCATATCATAACATAAATTAATATTGCATTGCTGACTACATACTTCACTAATATTTCAGTTCTAATATTCATTAATTTATTGACATTTATGAATAAACACATTGTAAATACATATAATTTTTTTAAAAAAATTATATTGTAATTTTCTTACTAAAGCAATAAATCTTTTGCTTTAAAATCTTTTTTATAATTTTTCTTCATGTAAAATGAGAGAGATTCAATATTATATTGTATGAAGAAACGAGCATTAAATTCAATATCACACACTTAAAAAGAAGTAGATTCCTATAAAAGAAAAGTGATGTAATAGTCTCTAAAGTACTGCAACATTTTTCTTTTAAATGAATTATTAAATTTCCCAAGAATAGTACGTTTTATTGTAAAGAAAATAAGAAGTTTTATACTCATTCTAACTCTCCTCCAACAAGAATCCTTAAAACTGAATGTAATTTTTGCCCTTTTTTATATAACATAAAACATGAAACATTTAAATCGAAAGAAGCTAGAATTTTATCAAAACATAAAAATGTTTGAGATAAAGTTATTTCTATTCAATTACATTCTCTTGATTCTAACCTTTGAATTTTTAAATGATAAAAACTGTGGAATCTTAAATTAAACTTTTTAAAAATATATAACTTTTTGTAAACATTATATTTTTGCTTGTTAGAAAAATACTTTGTAACTTAATATTTAGATAAGATGAAATGATTATTAAATACAAATTTAATCAAAACTCTATAACTAAATTTATAATAAACACATCATAACCAGTTGGCCTTTTATTTTTGTGTAGATTTTAAAATTAAAGAGTTATTAATTTTGTACGATTATATGATTTATTATATGATTATATAAATAATATATGGTTTAAATTAGGTAACATCCTGGTAATTTTATAGGAAGTTATTAAATCTAAAATATTTATGATTAAAAAATGAAGAAGGGTAATAATTATGAAAAATATTTTACGAAAATTAAGAAATAATTCAAATTTAATAAAAATAATTCAGCTGAAAACTAAATAAATAAAAAAAAAATTAGATATATTGTACGTTTTATTGCGATGATAGTAATTTCACAAATAAAATTAAAAATAAAATATTTCAAATAAACTGAGTATTAGAGTAAATTGTTACTGTTTCATAAAAACGAAATTGCAATAATTTTTCTAATTTAAAATAAATGTCCTACTTTTATTATATATATTATAATCTGTTGTTTAAATAACTGAATTTCATAGATTTAAGCTACAATTTTTTTAAAAATAATAATTAATTTTAATATGCATCCTAATAGTTTTTACATAAATGAGAATTTAAAAATTTACAATTTAATTATAATTGTTGAAATTTCAAATGTTTTATAATTTATTAACTTTTTTATAAGATCTTTTAGTAAATTAACTCAATTTGCAAAATCCAAATGATATTTTAAAATTTACTATTCAGAAATAAGTATTAGCAAATGGAGAATTGATATTCTTTAGAGAAAGATAAAAGTCATAAGATTAATGTTATTCTATGTGTAATTTTGGCACAGTGGCGTTATCTTAATGTTTAAAATTGATCTTAAAGAATTATTTTAAGAATTATTTTTATTCTAGGAATTATTCTTCTTAAGAATTATTCATATTAATTGAGATTAAGATTATTATATATATATAAATTACTATTAATAGTGGATTTTCGCCACCCAGCCTGTCTAGTGCTTAGCGTAACTGACAACGGATGGAGAGGACCTGGGTTCGAATCCCGGCTCGGGCAAGGATGTACTTTCTCTTCCTATGCGTTTCTTGTCCTTTCCTCAGATGATGGATGAATGTGGCCCACCTTATAAACTTGCTTGTCATGGTGTGGCGTGAGATATACTAGTCGTATTTTTTCTCCGTCAAATGGTTCACAGGTGCCCACTGGGTAACGATAAAATGAGTAGCAGTTTCCGGCCTTGTTGCGGTAAATAAGCTAATGTACCTACTTGCTCAAGGGTGCCCACCATTAAAAATAAAAAAAATATTGGATCTTTAAAAAAATATGAGCTTTAAAATATTTTTAAATTGAATATGCTTATAGAATTCAGAAAGTCTCAAAGATAAGCAATTTTAAACTTTTTTCAAAAAGCCCCATAAACTTAAATAATAAATAATAACTGTTGATTATAAAGACTTTTATTATTAAAAATAGCATATTCATTTTAATCTTAGAAAAATAGTACAAATTTTCTTTTTTATATATACATATATATATATATATATATATTTATATTTATATATATGTATCACTTATACCTTTTTCGCTTGTCTCGCTTAAAGATCAAAATCTCAACTCTCTCTTCAACTGCTAGCTCTTAAAAAAACCTTTTGCAAAGAAAGATCAATCAGACAGCGTCGTGTTCTAAAACGAATGTAAATCCCTAGATAGAAAATCCTTCAACTGGAAAAGTCGGAAGTGTTCAAGATCTACGTCTAAGAGTTTTTCTCGTAAAATCTTTTTTTTTTTTTTTCGATCAGCATAAATTCCGTTATGAATATCGTAAATTTTGGCATATTGTTTGAAAGCACACCTGACTCTTCTTGAGCATTTTTACCCTTAGCAAGAAGATTCGAGCGGAATTTTCAAGCATATTTTCTCTCTTCTCTTGAATTTGAATTTGTTGTTTTATCGCTTTTTCTCAACTAGGAATGCCTATTCTAAAATGCTGAAAATGTGAAAATATCTCAAAATAAACACTATGAAAATTTAATGCTACCTTGCATTTCTGTTTCTGAAAACTGTATCCCAGAAAATAAAATTTTCTATAAAATTAAAGTATGAATATTTATATTGGAAACTTAAGCCTCTTGATTCATATTTATCACTAAACATATTTTACTTCTTTATGAGATTTTATTCTGCACTGTTTTTTCCCTATTTCACAATTTATATATTAGTTTTTACAAAAGCTATACACAAGAATCTCATTTTAAGTTTTTTTTTTTTTATTTTTTATTTTTTATTTAATAAAAATCACATGTGCATTTATTTTCCATTTAACTTAAATTCTGATGTTTTAAAAATAAGTTCATTGAAAGTCATATAAAAGTTTCTTAAGAAAATCAGTAATTTTATTTAAATTAATAAAATTTCTGTACATTATTATAAATTAATGTCTGTGTGTATTAATAAAATTCTGTAACAAAACACATAAATGTTTGAAAATAAAACATTAATTATATTTAATAATAATAAATGTTTTATTTTTTATTAGTAAATATAATAAATGTTTTGGTTAAATTGTTATGACAAATATATCAAAATAAAATTTTAATAATAATTTAATTAAATTTTATATCTTAAAATTGCACAGTCAAAAATTTAGAAGAAGAAGGAATTAACATAATTTTTTACACAGATTTTATTTTAACATTTTTTAATTATTAATTGTAATTCATTTAAACATCAATCTTTCCTATTTAAGCACATTAAGCTCCCTAAATTTACTACATTCCTAAATTTACTTCTTTTATTTCCGAATCGGAAAAATAGTTTTTCAAAATTAAGAAAAAAAGAAATATTAAATGTAAGAGTCTCAAATTTTGTAACCAGTATGTTTACTGTATCGAAATATTGGGTAATTAAAATGACCTGTGTAATTCAATTAATTCTTAAAATAAGTAAATATTTTTCGATAAAACTTTTACTTATTTATAATCCATAAATAAACTTTCAAAATATTAAAACTTTAATAGAATTGTTTACAAACCACAGTAAACACTGATTTTTGATAACCCCATTAATATTAAACTCTCATTCTAGCTTTAATGATTTATTGTCTTTATACTTTATAATATTTTTTAATAATAAAAATTAACAACATTGAAATTAAAAATGTAAATTACTAGTCAAGCTAATTTTTATGGCAACATTTTCACATACTAATTCAAAATATGCTTCATGAATTCGTCGGTAAAATAAAAATTCCTTATTTAATCAGAACTTTAAAGATGAATACAAAATAACTCTTTTATTTCAACCAACTTCCGAATTCTGTTCAGATTGGCAAAAATGATGGTTTATTAATATCATTTAATATAATTCACTAAATAAAATAAAGGTAAATTTCAGGTAAAATATTCATAGTAATCACAACATAAAACTATTATAACAATTAATTTCATAAAAACAATTACATATTTTATATATCCTGAATAGTGAAATCAAATATAAGACATTCTTTCATGTTTATGGGATTAAATCCAAAGTTTTTTTATTTTTATGCATTCAAAACTATTTATATATTCAAAACTACTATGGATTGAATTAATATTACTTTATGGATTGAAAACTATTTCCAGTTTACTTTGGATATTTTATTTTCCACCTTATCTTTATTGTCACATATATAAGAATTTAACTTGAAATATTAAACAACAGCTAAAATCTCACTACTTACAGAAGTTAATCTGTAAAAATTGATAATCTTCATATCCGTTATTTTCAAACGATTTTCCCATGTAGCATTTTTATGGGTAAGAATTCAAATACCCTAATCCATTTATTTGAAAAGTGATATTTCTCTTTCAGCCCCACAATATTTCCTTCTTAATTAAAAAAATCATATTCTGCGAGTTTATTTGAAATAGCGTTATGAGTTAATTCTGTAACAAGCATATTTTCATTTCTATATAAGAAATTTGAAAAATTACATATATATATGTACATAGAAAAATGTATGTGCATACAATATAACTAAAGATGCAAATATTTAAATGACAAAAAAGTAAATTGAAATTTATGAACTATAGTTTTTGATGATTAGATACGTTGGTATAAATATATCAATTTTATTTTTCAAAATATATTTATATTCACCATTATTAATATATATATATATATATATATATATATATATATATATATATATATATAACTCTTGAACATTTCGTCTTATTATTTGTAAATTCTTAATAACATGTATTAAAATAATTTTGATTATAATATAAGTGTATAAATCAAACTTAACTCTTTCTAAGCTTAATTAAATTTAATTAATATTTTAAAATTCTATGTAAATTGTAATAAAAAGATTGCAAAGAAAAATTTATTCCATTCTATACTAATATTTATTTTTATCTTACCTTTTATTTTATAAATTTATCTTCTTTTTTTAAGCAGACAAAAAAATCTGTAATTCATTTCATCATTTTTAATAATCATTTATTTTAAAAATTTCAAAAACTCATTGCCGTGTTTATATGAGATGATATATTTTATTAATATATGCAAAATTTTTAAGCTTAATCAATCTGTTGACAACTTGTAAAATTTCTTATATGGGACATTGATAAAATTAATTTTATAAGATTAACAGATTTTTTAAATTAAGAATTTCATTTTAAAGAAGAAATATTTTTTAGTAATTATAAAATTCCAAGTACAAAACAATAGTTTTAAAATTCTAAGTTAACAGTAATTTTCTTGTACAACCAAATATATTATTTAATTAAAGAAGGAAAAATTACAATCATTTCTTCTAAAACCAAAACTTCTTTATTTTTTTAGTTTCTCGATATCATTATTTAATAATTCTAAATTACAAAGTCAAAAACAGAATTACAAAAGTTGTACAAATTGCATTTTAACTTGTAAAACCATAGATAAATTAAATTCTATACAACTAACGTAAAAGATAACCCCTGAAAAATTCCGGAATCAAATTATGAGTTAAGTGCTAAATAATTCTATCAACTGACGGCGAAAAATGATAATATTCCTTCTCTTTTGAAAGTAAACAAAGAGAGGTTTATTTGTTTCCAGAAAAGGGTGATTGTCGAAACTATTGTCTTCTTTGACAGTTTTCCTTAAGTAATTTCCTTAATAAAGAAATATTGAATCGTTAAGTATAAGGAAATGTATTAATAAACATGGTTTGAATGTAAAGTCTCCATTGGAATCTCAAAAGTTTCCAAAGTTTGTTTGAAAGAGAACAACATTAAAGATATTATGTTTTGCATGCAAGTCAAAATAAAGTTTTAATTTTAAATAATTTTCATTCATTTAAATGATCTACTGAATTTAAATTCCTAAAAATATGAACTACAATATTAGTCAATATAAAACAATTAATATTAGTTATAATAAAATAATTCTGCCTTATTAAAAAATTTGTTATTAAATATACTTATTTAAATGTTTTTTGAGACCTAATGTTAAGTTGTCAAAATTTATTCACTGAAATACCTATAAATCTGCAATTGAAGTGAGAAATTGCATCTTATAACTGAAATTGTAGTATCAAATTATAGTGATTGTACAAAATTGAGGTTCAACATAAAAGTTTTTTTTTCCGCCCACCCTGTCTGGTTGTTAGTGTACCTGACTACGGATGGGAGAGGACCTGGGTTCGAATCCAGACTTGGACATGGATATAGTTTCTCTTCCTGCATGTTTATTGTCCTTTTCTCTGATGATGGTTTTGAATGTGGCCCGCTCTATAAACGGGTTTGTGGTGGTGTGGCGTGGGAGATGCTACTCGTACCTCCGTGACTTGGTTCACAGGTGCCCACCGAGTAACGATAAAATGAGTAGCAATTTCCGGCCTTGTTGCGGCAAATGAATTAATTACTCAAGTGTGCCCGCCATTGGAAACAAAAAAAATATAAAAGTTTTTAATTAAATATTATAGACATGATTATTGGGATTAAATAATATAACAAAGCATGCACAAATAATAAGATTTTTACCTCTGAATCTCCTAATCTTATGACAATCTGTTCTACAAAGCATTTAGAACCCCATAATCTTAGAAATGTTAATACATGCTGTATAAATATATACTATGTGGTGAATAAATTAATTTTTGACAATTTTTATATCTTTTAAATGCAATATTAACAGGAATACATGTTAACCAAAATGTTTACTTTATTCAATTTTTATTAAATATTTGAAAGCATATACGTTTATGTAATTTCTATCCTATGTATTGTATTTACGTTTTATGAAATATGTTTTTATACTTCAATAATTTAATAAGAATTTCAATAAATTTTAGCAATCAATTGTTAAGTTTAAATTATGCAATATTGAATGTAAATAAATTTCTGTTTTCGTCGAGAATCTCAAAATTGGTTTTGCACACATTACTATAAACACATTACTTTAAATTTTGTGTAATATTTTGAATTTTAATAAAGTATATTGAATTTTAATACGCCAGTGAGAAAACTTTTTTATTTAGATAGTTGAAACATTCGCATAAAAACATTTTAAGTTTGTGTGCTTGCTTAAATGAAAGTCTGTAGTCATAATGAATAAAATTTAGATAAAATTATCGATTTGAAATTTTGAATTTTAGTTAAAAGCTAGTTTTTGAGTTAAAAATAATTAGAAATACAAAAATTAAGAAAATTAGCACAATGAATTACTGCCTTTTTTAATTTCATCACAATCTGCTTAACGTACCGTGTCTTTCAAATTGTAATATGCTTCTATAAGCCACCTTTTTATTAAATTAAGGAATATAATAGAATACTTTGATTATTTCCATAAATTTTTTAGCATTTCTTTTTCCTTTTATTACGCTAAGTCGGGATTATTTTCTATCCATTTGGTGCAAATTAAGAAATATTCAAATAAACAAGATTGAAATAAATTAAGAATTCATGGAAAAAAATTTGTTTTATGAAATGAATATAAATAATTTAATTATATTATATTCAGATATTTAATTTTATGGTACATATGATGATGCAGCATTGAGCTATTATGAACTAGGAAATTATATGAAAACTAAGTGTTTATTTAATTTATCTGAGAAAGATGATGAAAACAAAATCTAAATTGAGTTATAAATTTTTCTAATGAAATGAAATATTCTTAATATTTTGTTTGAAATATTCTTAAAATATTATATTTTTAATTATCTAATATATTATATTATTATTTTTTAATAACTATAAGAATTAAGAAATCAACAAAATATAAATTAATTAATTTTTTCATGCAAGTAATTTCATTGGTGCTTGCTGCAAATTATATTAAACTGCAAATGTTCATATTATTTTATCTCAATGTTAGATTTTTATATTAATTATAATCATCAAGTATCAAAAATATAGCTAATGCATTATCATTAACCACATGTATGTTATTTAAGATAACTTTAAGTAGGAAAAATTTAACATTTGCTTATCATTTTCATATCTTGGATTTTCATATCTTGGTATACAATATACAACTCTATCGGCTGCATGATTGAAAATGAAATCCAAGCAAAAAATTTAATCAACATTTTTAGCCATTACCAAATTAATTAATCCACTAAAGAATTTTTTTTTATTTCTAATGTTCTTCTAATATAGAATTTATTGCATAATTTCTCAATGTGGATATATGCCAATACAGAAAATAAGTGCATTTTCTTAGCTTTACAGCTATACAGTGATGTTAGCCAGTGACATAAGGAAATAATATAACATAAATCAATCAATTATTAAAAAATATTAATATGTTTTTGTTGCAACATTTCTGATATCCTGTATTTCTTTAAATACATATTAAAAATATAAATCTTTTATTTTCAATTTTTATTATTAAGTTTCTTTAATTTGTTTATCACGGTTATGAAAGGCATTGAAATATTGATCATAAATTCTAATGAGATAATTTAAGGAATAACATGATGCCAAGAAAAAACTAATAAAGGCAACTTTCAGCCTGGAGCAAAAGAATATCGAAAGTTAGTTTTTACTCATCACAGTTTATTATAATAAGGCGAAAAAATTTAGATCTTTATTTTTGGCATCGCGCCGAAAGCGAGATAAAACTTTGTCCAGTCTGAAAGAAATGAATAATAAATAACTAAATTTCCGATTTGTTGAAGGAGAAAAATTAATCTCTTGCGTCACGAAAATTTTTTCTCTGCGTTTTCATATAATTTCAGATCAGGATAAATTTCATATGTCTGATTTCTTTGCTAAAATTTGGAAAAGGACGTTGACTTTATTTTACTCACAATAAAATTTGATTCATCTTTTAAGAAGTCATGATATTAAACAGATAAAAAAAAGTTCTAATTTCTTATATAAAATAAATTTTTAATTTACACTTCATTATTTGTCTCCTTCAAAATAAAATTTATTTTTCTAGTTACAAAATATTCATCTAATAAAACTATATTTAAAAACTTTTTTAAGTTTAATGATATGAATTATATACTGTACAAAATATTCAACTTAAACACATAAATAAAAGCTTTAAGGAAAATAGTAATTACTTTTTATCAACATTTTTACATAACTAAGTCAGCTTTAACTCTCCAATGTTTTTAAAATAGAATCAAGCAAAATAATTGAATTATTCTAAGTTGTATTTTTATGTTAAAGTATTTTAACTAGTTTTTGTTCCGAAGTAAAATTTCTTAGAAAGAAATTTAACCTTAAAACTATCAGTTGAAGAAATAGAATAAAGAAAAGTGTAATGACTCAAATACAATTTATTTTTAGTCTGCATTTGCAAATTATTTGTCTATCAAATATTTTAAAATGCAAATTTTTTAAGTAAAATTGAAAGCAATACATGATAGCACACTTTAGTCGCTTGCTTTGAACAACTCTATATCTTCAATCTTATTTTTAAAAAAATAATAAAAAAAGAGATTTAAAAAGTACCTTTCAAAATAAAATTTCAAAAGTGCTCCATTTTTTAAAGTTAACCAATTAAAATTAAAACAGTCAAGATAGTTTTTTCAAAACTAAATTTCCTAAAATTTGAAATATATTAAAACCTTACAACCATAACATAAATTTTTCATCTTTTCTTTCATATGAGTTACCACGCAAAAACCTTAAATAATTATTAGTTAATAAAAGCAATAATCATGAAACTTCTGATTTCAAATCAAACTTGTAATTTTATTTGATTGATGTTATCATTATATGATTATATTTTCTTCTGTTGATGAGAGAGGTTAATGATAAAAAAAACATTTTATGATAAAATATAAAAAATTAGAAAATACAAAATGATTTATAAATATTTTTAATAAAAGAACACTATTTATTTTTTGTAAAAAAATCTAATTTTTTGAACATATATTAGCAATTATAATATGAAATTATTTTGATAAATTGGAAAATCAATTAAAACATCATAAAACTATTGATTTTAATAAAGAATGGCTTCGTTTCCGATCATAAATTATTGCTACGGAAATATTCTGAAAAAATTAATTACCTATCATTGTGAAATCAAGAATTTCAAAATACAAATCAATCAAAAATATAAAATAAATTTTACAAGAAGAAAATTATTATTGAAGAATGCTTTGAATAAATGTTTTTTACTTCAATTACTTCAAATAATTATTATCTTCATTTTTTTTCTCTTGTATATATATATATATATATATATATATATATATATGTATAAATAAAAAAAAATAAGAATAATAATTATTATTATTATGGAACTATTAGCATTAATAAAAAGTAGGAGAAATTCTGAGATAAATACAGCAAAAATAAAATAAACTATTCCAGTAGCATAATAATTTTAATACTGCATGCTTAGAGAATTTTTAATATAGTATTATTAAAAAACAAAAGAATTATAATAATCAATATACTATTTTATCCATTTAATCCACAAATTGCTATAAATTGCGCTATCTTGTTTGTAAAAATCATTATTTCTTTATATTATTTAATTTTCAAGCAATAAATAACAGATGCTTGTTTACAAATATTTTTATTTCATTTTTTGTGCAGTTAATACTTTTTATAGGCAAAAACTTATTTAAGTATATTAAATTTTAAATCATTCATAAATTTCTACTTTTAATTATTAACTTAATATATTTTAATTCATTTAGAAGTTCTTGTAAAATATCTTCAGCATTATTTATAGTTTTAAAATTACACAAAATATATAAACGATATTCAGTGACATATTAAAAAATTTAAATCCCTGAAATTAAAACCAAAAATAACATTGTTCTGGTCTTGTCTCTTCGTGTTTATAAAATTATGGTAATAAAATACAATACGATTGTATAGTGAAAATTCACAAAATGTTAATTACCTTTTTAAATTGTTATGTACTGGTTACTAATCTGAATTTAAGATACTTTCAATTTCATCAAATACTTGTTAAGAAGTTGACTTCTGAGTTTACTTAGTCAAAGCGACGTTAATTCTCTTGCATTCATGAGGCCAAGAAGCTTCAATTAAAATGCCTAGATTCCGGTGAGCCAGTAATAAGTCATTTCTCTGTTATGATTAATTCCTCGAGGACATTAGAGATTAGTCTTTCCCGCAATATATAATTCTCCTCCATTATATGCAGTACACTAATTTGTTGATAAGGTAGGGTAAATAGGGTGTGCTTACATTTCTACGTGCGTAAAATGTATTCTCTAAATATTAATATGTGTTATATTTGTTTAAAATAACTTTGGAAGTCTGTGAGAATGTCGTTAGCCCATTTTATAACAATTATACAATTCGGGCCTAATATAAATATACGTTATCATTATCATTACATAAAATATTATTATTTCCCATTTTTCTTCCATTGTTATGATTTCTCTTAACAGCTCAAATTTAAATTATTAATAATGCTTGCTATAATTAGTTTAAAATATAACTTATATATATATGATCACTTCATTTATGTAATACATTTTTAAACCAATATTTTAGTTAAAGCATTCCTAAAATATTGGTTTAACGGTTTGGTGTATTGGTTTAGTGTTATATATTGGTTAACATTGTACATTTTTTATTTAAGAAATACTATATATATTAGGTTTTAATTTTCTATAAATCAGCTCAATAATTAATGAAGTTAATTATGAAAATGTTTAGAAAAAATTAATTTTACATGAATTAATTTGGTATATTATGGGTAGAAGCAATAATTCTAAATAAAATGTGTAGATTCTACTTTTAATGTTTATTTACTTTAAATATTTTATTTCTTAAAACATTTTTTTTTACAAACCATAGTTTACATAGAAAATTTCCTCTTCATTTTCCACAATATTGTATTATATTTTACGTTACGTTTTAAAAACTGTGAATATATTTGCTTCTAAAAACATGTGCTTAAATTATTAGAAATTGTTTTAATTTAGCATATTTTGCAAAAAAGTATACTGAAGCACACTTACATACAGTCCATTGTTAAAATGCCAAATTCTTAATATTAAATATAATATAAAAGAAAATGGCATTAAATACCTGCTTTAATCTTACAAACAATATCTAAGGTAGAGATATGACAACTCTGCTGAAAGAGAATTAAAATTGTGTCATTTTAAATTGCAGTTTTGTTTCTCTTCTCTTGGGTTGTTTTTCAAATATTTGCCACTAAGATAACCATAAAATTATCACATCAACTTTCTTTCAAGATAATATAAAAACAATGTCAAGAAAATTGGTTATTAAAGTAAAGCAGAGCCTAAGACAAGGGATTAGATTCTCCAAATTATAATTAACAAGATATTACATAAGCATCATCCTCGTGGAGCTGAGTTGTCTTCGTGGTATTACATCTCGTGACATGAACTAAATTAAAATGAATTTTTACTTCAACAATATCGTATACAGACTGTGTGTAGCATAAATCCCTAGATGCTTTCTTTTAAAATAATATGCGCAGACTCAGGAAAATACATTTTTAATATCTTTCAAACTCTTGTCACCCTAATTATAAAGAGACTGAAGCTATGCTTCCTATATTTTTCCAGTTTAAATTATATGAAAAGGAAGCGAACCCAACCAGATTGAATCTCGTTCGCGCGAAATTAAAATAGTTTCGTTGTGTAAACTCCGCTTAAAATGAGTTTCTGAAAGGGTAGAATAAAACTGAAATCATTTAAGGAAGAAGTCATTAATCATAACTCACTGTTCGCGATGTCTTTCTTTCGTTTCAGTTCTATGTTATTATAATGGGCATATGCATCATTATGATTTTTTTCGTTTCCTAATGGACACGTTTTTTGAAATTTTTTCGCAAAACATTGCATTTTCTTTTGAATTCTATTAAAACGTTGTTTTATGATTATTGAAAATTAATGATAGAAATATTAAAAACATCAGTCCATTTTGTTTGTTAGGTTTAAGTTTATTAACAATAAAATAATACTAATTACTTGGGAAAATTTATGAGATTTCATAATATATTGTCATTAACGAAATGCCTATGTAACCTAATAATCTATAAAAATATTGTTTTTTTTAAAATAAACTCCGTGAAATATAAAAATAATTTAAGAAACAATTTTGGAAATTTCAATAGATAAGTAAAATATTACCATCTACTCAAAATCAAAATTTTAAGACATTTAATATTAAGAATATTTTAATAATTTTAATTTTAGTATAAGTATATCACACAAGTATGTAACAATTTATGTACATTACATTAGAACCTATTTTTAACATAAATTTTAAAATATTATATAGTTTGATAAAATAATAAATTGATTTGTGATTAGTTAAATGCAATATTCAATTTTAAAATAAAATGAGTGTTTAGTTATTACAATTTAAAAGAATAATATTTATTGCTTGACATTAATACAAATGTTAACTGAAAAATATTCATGTAATGTAACAGGGTCCACAGAATTTAATTTCCATGAAATTAAAAAAAAATATTTAAAACGAATAAGAATTTTTTAAAGAGTTTGATTGTAAATACATCTATCAAGCAAACAACAAGCATTTTTATACTTTTAAATCACTCTTTGTCCTTAGATTTATAATTAATCGTATAATAAAGAACAAAATTTCAGTTTGAAATTTTTAATTATGCATGCATATGAAATAAACTATTGTAAAAAGTGTACTTTTAAGACACTTAATCAACAAATTACTAAAATTTTTCATTTTAATTAATGATTTTGAATGCTAAAATTATTATGGTTTAAAGAAATTCCTAAAGTACTAAAGATATAAGCTTTAAAACCAAAAATAAATTGAATTTAAAAATTATCCAAAATCTGTCAATAATTATCTTAGAAAAAGTCTCAAGTATAAATTATGGTGATTATCAGTATCTTATTCCTTGCAATCACTTAATTTATGTACGAATTTTGCAGGCTCAATTAATGACTCTACCCTTTAATATATTTCCTTATTTACTTATCTCTTAAGAAGGGCTTTATTTATGGCTTCTATTTTTACAGTAACTAGCAGAGATTTTAATTTTGTATCAGTTTAGAATAATTTTACATTTAATCATTATACAGAGGACAAAGTATAAATTCACAGCAGCATAATAAATTACATTTGTAAGATGCTGACGTTATTCTTTATGACCGCTTGCAGTCTTGTGTCTTAAAAAGCTACTTAAAAACCAGTTTCAAGCACAAAAGTGTCAAAAACACTGCTTGTTATTCATTCCTTTAAATTTATAGTTGAGTAATTAAAATTTCTACATCATAAATTTTCCTTGCTTTTAAGGAAAGGCGCATTTTTTAACTCTAACAACATTTTATTATTTTTAATAATTTACAGGCTCTGGCATATGTTATCGCCTCGAAGAGATATCTGATTTTAATTGCTATTGTATTTTACTTGCTGATTACCTACTTTACAATACACAAATTCATGCATAAGTTCTTGACATCTTAATTTTGTACCCTTTTTTGAGCTTCATCTTGCCATTTAAAGAGATTATCTGATTTAGTTTTACTAGAGTTTTTCAGGAGTACCCTTATAAATTTTAACCTAACAGAAACTAAAAATAGACATAATTTTCTGAAAGTTTGTATATAATATAATTCTTTTAATAATGTTTAATTTTAAATATGATTTTTATACAGAATTCCATATAAATTAGATATGCAGTGTCCTTTTATACCTGAATAATTTTAAAATCTTATTAATCTGGGAAAAGGAATACTGAAAAAAATATCCATGCATAATATATTTGAAAACATTTTAGAAAATCTGAGCATATATTATACTATGCACGTATATTAAATTTTATATAAAACTGTAAAAGAAAAATTCCTAGAAGCTAAATGTATAGTAAATTTTTGTCTCGTAAGGAATTTTAATTTAATTAATTAGAAAACAGTTTAATACATAAATATCTTTAAGCTAAATATGTAATTATAAAATACATAATTAGATTAAAGCTATTATAATAAACTAATATTGATTCAAATGAAAATTTTCCCCATAATTACCATAATACAATTTGAATAAATTTGCATTATATTAATGGTGATGTATTAATATTGTTAATTAATTATCTTAAATGTAAGAAAAACACCTATAAAATAACATTCTGAGGTAGAAAATATCTTATAGAATAATGGTTAAAGGTAAATGCTTTTATAAATTTAATATATTTTAAAATTAACTCTGAAACTAATTAATTAAATTTTATAAAAATAATTTTATCTCATAAATAATTTTAAACTATTTGCTTTTTCTAAGAAAAATTATTATGAGTCGTTTGGGTGGAAAGATATGTATGGATTAGGTGCTATATATTCTCATTTAATTACAAAAATAATTTTATAAGAATTCAAAACTGCGAAATTGATTAAATTCCCTACAGAATTTCTTATTTCATTTCATTTAGATAAATGTAATGTAAAATAGTTATAATGAAATGTGTTTACTGAATAAGGAAACCAGGTATCATTTATTTTTTCTCGATGTATACATGTATTTTATCTGATAAAATTTGCTTCACAAACAAAAATGTAAAATCTTATGGGAAATGCAGCTGCTAACAACAATGGAAAAATCTGAATTGCATATTATTACAAACTGATTCTTACGAAATAAACGTATTATGTTATTTCTGTATTTAAAAGAGTACTGTCAATTTGTTTGTTTTTTTTTTAAACAAGAATCCGTTTTTAAAAGAAAAAAATTATCTTTAATACGCAGTTCTTAAGTATTTCTTTAAAATGAAGTAAACTCAATTATTCGTCAGTGCTTAAAAGAAGAGCTAAGATACTTTAAAAAAAACAGCCAATATTTCCGAATAGTTTTTGCTTTACATTAAGCTTGAAGCGTGCCATCTTCAACGGAAATCTGGGAAAGATTTTCCCAAACCAACCAATTAAGCTTCTACTACAAGAAAAGCTTCTCGAGTAGCAAATAACAAAGACATTCCATGAATAATAACTGCATTAAAGTTCTCTTTAAATCAAGTAAAAAATCTAAAGTGACTCAAAAAACCATTTCATTATGCAAATTTTCTTGAAATACCAAACAGTTTGAAAGCGCCATTTTTTCCCCCTCTAACTATTGCAGACGATAAAATATAGCTAGTTCTTAACCCCCATGTTCCGTTTTTGCTTATTCTTGATAGAATTTGTGTAGATTTGGATCGTTAACCACAGTGACTCGAGCTTTTTTGTTGCATTTGTATTCGACACAAGTAGCTTCTTAGCAGTGGTAAAAAGTAGAGTTGAAAAAAGACATCTACTTACTTAATGTGGATATCCATCATTTTTATAGTAGTACAGGGAGCTATTGAATCGTTCATGGCGCAGAACTGTACCAATTTGATAAAAGCGGAAGCTCTTACAAAAATCGTCGGAGTTATTACCCAAAAAGCGACATGGGCGGTCTTTTGGTAATTCCAAATGCATAACATTTCCATTTGATGTTAGAGAGGATATAGGCATTCATTTATTTGAAATAAATGCTGCCAACTCTTCTGAAGCAATTAATTTATTTTGAAGCATGAAAATCAAACTTTTATATGCATTAATTTATGTATTTTTCAAAAAGTTAATAGTTAACTATAATTTTTAAATTTATTTTTTGTTATTAAAAGAATTTGTATCTTAATTTTAAAAGAAAATTATAAAACTTAAATATCTTTAAGAGACATTTTAAGTGAATGTTTCAGAAATGTGTTAAATTGTACAATCTTTATTAAAGACAGTACTTTTTGTGCTTCAATAAACTATTTTTATATATTTATTTATAAAATAAAAGCTAATATAACTGCCTTTTAATAAATATATCTCTCAAAATTTATTTATATATTAATTTATTTCTTGCAAAATTTTTACTTTTTCAAATAAATGCATTCTATTTTCAGAACAGTTATAAAATACTTGTCAGTTGTTTTTGTTACTTATTTTGCTCAAATTTTTATTATTAGGAGTATTCTTGTTTGTTTTCGAACTATGAATCGTTAACTGAAAATCTTTAAATGAAAACTTATTTTTCTTATTTTTTCAAGGATATGGATACAGTTTAATTCATTAAAATTTCTATACGACCTTTGTCCTTGATAAAAACGTAAAATACTGCAAAAACTATTTTAGTAATCAAATCAAAAGTAATGGTTTAATTCACCACACACTTAATTGATAAATTTCTAAGAAACTGTAAACACTAGTGATATTTTTATTAAATTTTCAAGAATGTGAGTGTTAAAATTGTGAATAAATTTTTAAGATAATAATTCTTGATAAAATTTTAATAATATTATAATATTATTAAGGTATGAAATTTATGGTAATTTTATTATCAATCATAGCTGAATATTCGTAAATAAATAATTAACAGAAAATAATTATATAATAGAAAATAAATTAAAAATAATTAAATTAAATCTTTAAAATACAATTTTAAAGATAAAACAAAGAAACCGATTGAAGTGTATTTAGAAAATGTAATTTTTTAAAATATCTATATAAATTATATATGATTGTAAACATAAAAAAATATTTAATTTAGGTTTATAAACTATTAAAATATTTAAAATTTTTACTTATCATTTTTATAAACTTCAAATACTCTTTAATCTTTTTTCTTATTTTTTAACAATCAACTGCAAAACTCAATATTAATGAATTTGTAATTTATGTGCAAATGAAAATAAAGTTAGATGAAAAATTTAAATCCTTGGTTTTGAGAATTAAAATAATGCTTTATATTTCACATTTCACAAAAAATTACTATTTTTACTCCTTTTAGTTTTAATTGGTGCATGAATAAATAAATAACAGAATAAAACAAAAACAAAATATGAAAATGAAAGAATTCATGATGCGTGAAATATTATTCTGAATTTTTCATTAAAAATAAGGAAACAGATGTGTATGATATAAATGTTTTACATATTTATATATTTTTCGCAATAAAATAAAGCCCATATACAACATACTGATATCAAGAAAAGTATAAGCGTTTCATATGCAATGAAAAATAGAGAATGTTTTTAAAATATATTCAAATGTAACTAATAAACTATCATATTCATAGTTCTTAAAATTATAAATAATCGATAGACGATACTTATGATGTAGTTTAGGTCAAAACTGAATTCCTATTCTTATGAAAAATATAATAAAAAATGAAGAGTAAAATATACAAAACTAGCCAGATTATCTCGAATGCATTTGTTTTCAGATCTAAATAGTTAAACTCGCAGTTTCATTTAGATCAACATAATCTATTACTTTACTTAAAATTATACTTTACATAATGTATAAATGTATTCAGGTAAGAAGTGAGATCGAAAAATAAAGTATGTAGTATCACTGAGTACCAAATCATAGTTTTTATGATGAATAGCAATACTCTAGATGAGTTTTAGGTCTTAGTACGACTCCCATTTATGTAGAGTGGTGAAAAGAGATGTATATAAATTATCTGGGATAACTAGGTTTATTGTTGATAAAATTTTTTGGCTCTCTTATAAATCACAGCATTATTCCATTTTAATCCAAGTTCAGCTCTCATTTATAACAGAATGTGCAAGAGACTAAAATTATAAGCAAATAACGATTAGATGAGAAATAATTTGATGTTACGTTAGTATATTGCTCAACACATTATTAAATTGCTTAACAGTGCTAGATATTATTATAACATAGATCTAGATAGTATTTAATAACAAAATGATTTCAATTCGTGCCAAATTCATTGAAATAAATGATGACATGAAAGAAGCTGTTACGATTCAAGGTCGACTTCCTCAACATGATAAGGGAGAATAAGTGAAAAAATTAAATATAAAATTAATTAAATCCTTAGTTGTTGACTTTTATCTTCAACTAATATTATTAATCTACTGAAAATTATACACTGCTGGTCATTAAAGTAACCAAATTAAGAAGAAAACACTCTATGAAATTTATAGAATAAAAAGAAGAGGGTGTGCTTTAAAAAAGATCAACTTTTAAGCACATTCATGCAAAACAGTCGACTGTAAAAATGAATTTGTATAGCAGATTTCTCATATACAAATTGAATTTACACATTATTGTAAAGTGAAAAATAGTTATACATTTAGTAAGAAGGATAAATTCTTGCTAACATGTTTCTGACTATTATAGAATTCTACTTGTATCTTATTGCAAATAGGTTTATCGTGTGTCAATATTTCTGTTCGCATTAGTCAAGCTTCTGTGGTTATTTGCAGTATATGGAATCCATGGGTTTAAGATAATCACATGAAATGGAATACGGGATCTCAGCGGCCCAATAGCATTATTAGCCTAAAAGACAAAAGGGTTATCCACAAGATCTGAATGAATCTCAAAAACACGTCGTCATGAGTCTTGAATCAAGAAGCGAAAACTTTGGAAAAATAACAAGTATGCACATACAACACCGTTTTTGTTTAAAATATACGACATCGCATTTGTGTTTTATGGATATTGAAACATTACCACTGGAACTCACCATCGATACATCACCAAGAATGATCGCATTTTTCATTACTGGATTCATTTTTTGTTTGCTCCCAATTTAATTCCCTGTAGATAAAAGGTAAATAAAAATAGTTAAAAAGAGTAGTTTAATCTAAAACAACGAGTCCTATATTTCTGTTGAATAAAATTTCTGGCCTTAAAGTTTACTTGAGCTTTGTGAAATGCTACGTTTTAGTATTATAATGCACGACAACATGTTTATGGTAATGAGTGGCATTCTTTGATATAGTATAGTAATATTCAGTTATTTCTCTAACTTTTTCCCACCTCTCTCTTGAATAAAAATAAGCATAGGTAATTGAGGTTGTCCGACTAGTTCGCCACCATACATCGTCCATTATATATGATAATCAATAACATGGTGTTGGCACATCCTTATAGGTAGTTGTACTTGTCACGCCATCCAAGCTTTATTGAACTCAGTGCTCCGGTATATAACTTTAATTATTGATGACAAATGTGGATGTTTTGAATACTTTATGATCTATGTTTCCAAATTTCTTTAAATTTTAATTATTTTTAGTATTGTAGTATAATATATTTGTCTTACCTTTTAAATAGCTGTGAGTAAAATAAATTTGAATTATATATATATATATATATATATATATATATATATATATATATATATATATATATATATATA
>JAPDSC010146558.1:0-24176 GCA_026290005.1 Latrodectus geometricus | reverse complement strand
TATGAAATTTTAATGAAATATTTAAACAATAAATTTTATTTGATAAATTTTTTTTTTGTTGGTAGAAATATTTTTTTTTATGATAATGCTAAACTGGTAGCTGTATGGTTTGCGTTCTTGCTTTTGATTCAGGTGAATCTGATCTTTAGTTTGGATGTTTGTAGTGGTTTGAAATCCACTTCAAATCGGAGGTTTTGGTCTAATTAGCCGTCATATATCTATAAAATGGTTGTTGCAGAACAAACAAATTATACCAAATTTTTTTTAGGAAACTACAATTAAGTATTTTGGCATTAAAATATTTGGCTCTTAAAAGTAAATAAAAAATATTACATTCACGTTATTAAAATAAAAATCCTCATACGAAAATTGCAATAGATTTCTAAAAATTGCTCTTCCATTGTGTTTTTCATTAGCTGAAAGGATGCAATAGAGGATAAGTTAGATCTTTATTTTTTGTCAAGATTCCTGTTTATTATATCTGTTTTATTAAATAATTATGCATTAATGAAAAAATGCACTTTCTTAATCATCTGTTATTTCTTTTTCTGTTTCAATAACAAGATAGTGAATTTGGGAAAATTATAAGCACCCCAGGTATCACACATTTTTAAACATTTTCATTCTTTATTAGGAAGGAATTGGAATTTATCCTCTTTTATATATATCCTCTCTTGGACATTACAAATCGTAAAACATTTTAATTATTAAAATAGCAATATTTTGTAATTGATATTATAAAATTTAATACTTTGCAAATTTCTAAAGACAAGCTCAAAAATAACTACCCTTACAATGTAAATTAATATCATGCTTACTATAAACCCATCACACTATTCAGTATTTATTGACATTGTTAAAAACGAATTTATGTTCAAGTATAAATAAACTTTTTACGCGTTTACAATATCATTTTATAGTTATATAACATAATTATTTATACCAATTATATTTTAACATATACATTTATTATATTTACACTTAATAAATATAATATTTTATAAATGTATCATGCTTTATAGCAAAAATATGCATGAATATCAAATGTCTAATTTTGTTTTTTTAGTACCGTATTTTCCTGTATATAATCCGCAGCGGCGTATTATCTGTACGGTCATTTTTTCGAGTAAATGGAAAAAAGTGTCGCATAATCCTCAGCGGCGTATAATCCGCGGCAATTTTATTTCGGTGAATAGTCTAAAATATGTACTGATGGTATAGGTGTCACATAAAATAAAAAAAATGCACAGTAGCATTAAAAACTTAATAAATTGTATAGAAAAAAAGCATTTATGAGAAATATCAGTCTATATCCAGTTCATCGCAATGTGCGATAAACTTGAGATGAAAGCACGAGATCGATCAAAAGCGATAATTTTGAGACTAGATTCTTGTAAAACTTATCGATATTTAGCTTTTAATAACTTTTAAAAAGATGTTAGACATATTTAAATTAATATATATTTGCTTCGTTAATATTTAAATGAAAGAAATGGATTATTTACAAATTGCGTATTTTATACATACAATTTTTTTTATACCGCGCGTGCTTTGTTTTTCACTTTATATTAACACATTTGACGCCATTGTTTTTATTTGCTTTCGCTATAGCTTTTAATTTAAAACCTGCTGTGTAACTTAAAAATTTTCGCTTCCGTATGATGATATACGAATTTGAATATTTTCAAAGTGAAACAGCTCACGTCAAGGCACTCTGCAAAACGACGTTAGCGAATTTACAACAGTAAAATCTTTAAGAGGAACCGAATTCGTTTTTTGAACGTAATTGCACAAAGCCGATTATAGTTTAAATAACTCAGGTGTGTCCTGGTACCACCTATTATTTATTTTATGAAACATAAAGAGTCTTTCTTTCAAAACTTTCTTGTAAGTTTTTCTGATCGAGAATGTTTATCAGATAATCCGCGGCGGCGTATAATACGCACAACAAAATTCGGAACTTTTTTAACACATAATCCGCGGATTATATACTGGAAAATACGGTACATAAATAATATGAAATAAAAATTTTCATGCTTAATGAAATGACACTTTATATCTTATATTTATGTTTACCTAATTGTCCTAATTTTCCTAATGTGTACATTCAATAAGTTATGAATCACACACACACACACAGAACAAAAATATGTGCCTTGGCTCACTGTACCCTAGTGGCACAGCACTCTTTGAAGCAAAAAACTCTGGGTTTGAGTCTACCCACTATTGAACAATAAGAGACGAATATTTTGTTCTGCATGCACTTCTTGGATGCTCCAGAGTTTTCCATTCTTGTGAACATGGTTAATGATCTATAAAACATCCTCTCAAAATGCATTTGTACACTGGATTGATTTTAAAACAGCCTTGGTCCTCAAAATAGTAGAAAAATATGTTCATGCATACAAGTGATTGAGTGACACTGAAATGAAATAACACATTGATTTATATTCAGGTGGTTTACTTCACTGCACTGTTTCCTTATCTGGTGCTGATCATTCTTCTGATCCGCGGAACCACACTGGAAGGCTCTTATGATGGCATCATGTTCTACCTGACACCTGAATGGGAAAGGCTCTTGGATGCCAAGGTTTGTTGCGTTTTCATTTGGAGAATTTCATCTTTTTTTAACATTTAGGACTTACAAAGAATCATCAAAAATTGAATTTAATTCTATGGAAATCATTATTACATTTTAATATATTAGAACTTTTTAAAATTTTCAGGTTTGGGGTGATGCTGCGATGCAAATTTTCTTCTCCTTATCGCCTTGCTGGGGTGGTCTCATTACTCTTGCTAGTTATAACCGTTTTCATAATAACTGCTTCAGGTGAGTTTGTTTTTGATTGGAAATGACCTGTACAAATATTGCCGACCAAATGCAATAAAAATTAGTATTGTAAATTAAATTAAATGAAATAAATTCAAGGTAGTATTGAAGCTTAACTTTTTTTAAACATGATTGATTTATGTTGCGTATCAAATTTCATATATCTAGTTTTAAATTATTTATTTTGAGTTTAATAGGTAGAAAAAATACATAATATAAGTTTATATTTTATTTATCAAATTTACGTATGTTTAAGATGAATTTATTGAGTAAATTAATGATCCACCCATGCATAATTCAAGATCTTAAGAATGATTATTTAAATGCTTATTATATGTATGTATGTAAGCTTGTGAACAAAATGTATTTGTGCATTAGTCCAATGAGCAATTGATTCTCTTTTACAGGGATTCTTTGTTTATCACTTTTGGCAACAGCGCAACCAGTTTCTTTGCTGGATTTGTGATCTTCAGCATTGTCGGTTTCATGGCACATGAAATGGGCGTCCCAGTTAAAGAAGTCGCTGCTCAAGGTTAAATTTTTAATTAATTTCTCAATCATTTTATGAATAATAAATTCTTTTAAATCGTAAATATGAAAAATTGATCAACTGAGTGAAAGGTTGGAACTTTGATTTTCCTTTCAATTTGTAGGTACAATTCCAATCATGGGATGTTGATTTGCAGTTTCTTTAACTCAAGTTTGAGTTATAAGTCATTTAAATTATTTATAAAGTGACCAAACAACCTACATATGGAAATTTAACTTTATTTTAAGTTGCCAAACATTAGCACTTCCAGAATTTGTTCACAAACTTTTCAATACTTATAACAATGCCCTTGTACTGAGAAAGTTGCCAAGGTGGCGGCTGAAAGGTTATCACTCTAGCCTTTGGTTCATCAGTTCGTTAGTCACCTTGGCATAAATGTTTGTACTGATTTGGAATCTACTTTAAACTGTGGGTCCTGGTATAAATTCTCATGTGCAATGAAATATATGAAAAAACTGTAGAGGAACGAGTAATACAAAGTTATTTAAATGTACTAAAAGCATAAGCTTATTAGCCTAAAAATAGTCAGGAGAATATCTACCACTACAATTTCACAGAGGTGGTCTTCCATGCCGTCATGTCCATTCAAATGTATAAATAAGTCTTTCTCTCCCTGTGGTCTTTTTTAGAAAACTGAGAGTAGTTTTTTCTTCTCCCAGAGTATTCTCCAACTCTTATCCATAGCATGTTGAATCAAACTGTTTAAGAATTTTCTGAAGAGTCAAATTAACAAATATTTTGTATGAAAATATCGCGATCAATTAATATTTCTTTATTGAAGTTCCCTTATTAGCCAATGTATCAACTTTGTTATATTTAATTCCACCAAATTAAAAGTTATTTTATAGTGTTGAGTCCATGCTCAACTTTTAGTAATTTATTTAAATAATGCTCTATATCTATGTGAACCATACTATATGAATTGTTATTTATCTATTAAAATATAAATTGCAAAATAAATTACTTGATAAATAGCAGTGAACAGCTATTAATGTAATGTAAAAGAATTGCAATTTTATTGTTTTCTTTATATTCAGTATTCTAGGTTATACAACTCACATTTACTGATAATTCTTAAACACTATAATACATTTTTAATTTATATGCTTTATGTAAGTTTCATAATTTGCTTAAATGTTCGAGTGCAGCGAAATGCTATCGTGCTTCCCTTATACTTATGTTTATATATAAAAAAACTCTTCAGCACTCAAACGGTTAAAAATTTGTTTCTAACCATGGTGTTTAATTTTTATAATATACAATTTGTCATACTGCCCAACTGGCAGTTGAATGATTAGCACTCTCTTTTGGTTCTACAACTCATGGGTTTGAATCCCATCTCAGCATAGATGTTTGTAGTGGTTTGAAATTCTTTTTAAATTGTTTAATTAGCTTTCCAATATAAAAAAGCCATAGAGTTGCAAACTATTTCAAATTTATTACAGAATTAATTTATTTCAGAATGCAAATGATTTTTTTGTTCAATGGATTATATTTTTCAACAAATGAAAGGTTTGCTAACACTATTCCTTTAAATAGAAATTTCAGTGAGAATCATTTTACAATTAAATATTTCTTAAGGGAATGAAATTGAACTGTTTTGATTTTCAGGTGCTGGTTTAGCCTTTATAGCGTATCCAGAGGCTGTTTCTAGACTTCCTGTGTCTCCATTGTGGGCGTTTCTCTTCTTCTTCATGCTGCTCACCCTTGGATTGGGTACACAGGTAAATTCTGTTTTTGCAAATGAAAGAATGACCCATAAAAATGCAAATGATTTACCATAAATATTTCTCTCCACAGTTTACATTGATTGAAACCGTAACAACTACAATTGTGGATACATGGCCAGAGCGCTTACGAAGATCGAAAGCATATGTACTCTCTGGAGTGTGTTTGTTTATGTACTTGTGTGGACTAGTTATTTGTACAAAGGTCAGGAATTAGTATTTATAGTCTTTTACTTTAATGCAAGTACTTTAAATATTCACTTGATTACTATTCAAACTATTATTGGTGTATTTAACTTGAAATGCTTATTGTATTCTGGCCTTCAATTCGCATAAGCTATATATTAGTTACAGAAAAAATATCTGTGCCTATGGAAATAATTTTTAATGTTAGAAAAAGCAAATATTTGTAAAATATTTTATGTATATTGTATAATGGAAGAAAACAGCGATTGAAATTTTCCAATTTTTTTTTAAAGGGCGGAATGTATGTGTTACAGCTAATGGATAACTACTGTGCCAGTTTCTCTGCTCTCATCATTGGATTCGTGGAAGTCATTGTTATTGGATGGGTGTATGGTAAGAACTTACACAATACTTTCCCATTGGAAATGATCCAGTCCTTTTTATGAAACATATCTGAAATTAACTTTTGTATTTATAAAATGTTGAAGTATCCTAAAATAAAAAGTGAAGCTAAATCACAATGATATTATAAAAAATTCTTGCGATTTTTATCAAGATTTAAAATCTGAGTTTAATTTTATTGAATGTTAACAATAATTGTAATTTAATCCATTGATATGTTCTGCAGATATATATTTACTTGTTGGAAGATGTCTAAAATGTTTCCTTAAAATGACATTTATATAAATTATAAGTTAGTTGTATGTTTTTTTTTTTTTTTTTTTTTTTTTTTTCAGGAAAGTGTTACACATTAATTTTGAGTAATATACAGTGTTTTTAAATAAATGTTAACTTTTTATAGAAAATGACTACCCAATATTCATGCTTTAAAAATTATACTATATTCTAGGCGCCTAATTTTAGGAGACCCTGAACAAAAAAATTAGTTTTTTTGTTCTGATTTCTTACAATGTAGGTCTTGGACTTCTGAGTGCAAAACTATTTCTGGATAGATTTTTAATAACGGTTTATTATTAGAAATATCTTGATATATAAAGTATAATCTTTTAATTATATTTAAATAAAAAGTTTTTTATTTCAAAAAAAAGCTTCTGTTATGTATAAAGAACAGAAAACTGCTATTTGTGAAAAGTACCTTTATAAGTTTTCAATGAAAATGTATTAGAAAATCTTCCATAATAGCTTTTATTGTATTTATGAGTGATGTAAAATTCCCAAAAAGTTTCTCCTTTATTAGAGCTTCCAGGTTACTAGAAAGCCTGCATTTTATGTGAGAATTTTTATTTACCACAGAAAGACTTGTATGTGAAGATGACCTTTAATGGCTAGAAAACTCTTTCCTGTGTTTAAGATTTCTTAATTATTAAAAAACTTCTGTTATACATAGAGAGGCATTTGACAACAGAACAAAAAACCTCTATTGTGCACGATGCACGAAGGTATTTAAAAAGAATGAGTAAATGGATGTCTTTCTGTTGATGAAAAAGAGGGCTTTAATTGTATAAATGTATATAAACTACTGAAAACCTATTAAATGCAGAGTTCCTACTCGCCACCTTTGAAAAGATTCAATTGTTCTATGTAATGACTTTCAAAAATCTTTTTACATATTGAATCTATATTTGCTAAAAATGAAAATTTAATTGCATATGGTAAGATAACTTATTTACCTCAAAAAAAAAGGGGGGGGGGTAAATTAAAGAGCTTTTTAATTCCCTTAAACAGCCTTTAATTATCAAAAATTAAGCCCATATTGTATACTTTGACTTTTTTATTATAAAATATCTATTATAACTATTTAAAGATTTTTGTGTCAGTAAATTTATAAATGATAATACCTTTTATTATACATATAGTATAAAATTCATGTGCTATAATATTTATACAATGAAAGAAATAACATTTTGTGCTTTAAATGACTGCCTTCATTTCTTTTATTTCCTCAGTTTTTAAAAGGCATTACACAGAAAAAATCTTCATTTTAAAAACACAAGGAAATAACTTTAAATAGGGAAGCTAACTGTAATCTTCCTACAGGAGCTGAAAGATTTTTGAACGACATCAAAGTGATGATGGGCGTTTACCCATTCCCTTACCATTACTGGAGGATCATGTGGAAGTTTGTTGTGCCCATCCTCATTGGGGTAAGTGCAAATAATTTTTCAACAGAAAGATGGATTTCTGAAGAATGAGATTTCATGAAATGTTCTTCTTTCCTGCAGTGCATCCTCATATTTTCATGCTTGGACTTGAAGCCCACCATGTATGGCGATTATGTGTATCCTAACTGGGCCACAGGAGTTGGCTGGATGTTTTCCCTCCTGTCTGTCAGTGCCATTCCCTTTGTTGTTGTGTTGAAAATTTGTCGAGCAAAAGGTCCTATATTGCAGGTAACTTTTGTAAAGCATTTTTCTGTATAAAAGCATCGCTTTTTCTTAGAATAATTTTCTTATTTCAGAGTACAAATAAATATATGGGAAGTAGTTAAGTTCAGGGAATTTTTAACACTTAAAATGCATGAACTTATTCAGGTTATCTAAGCTGTTTTATATTAGAAAAATGTATATTATAATATATTAAAATGGTCATTTTTAGTGTTTTAAAATGTATGCTTATACTGAAGATTAAAATCTAAATAGTTTACTTTGAAGAGTGTAGTGTAGTATAATTCATTAAAATCTTAGTATTTAATTTCTGAATTTTTAAATGTGGGTGTTTAAGAAATTGGAATAATGAATGCATAAGTTTTGCAGATCTTAAGACATTTTATTTTTGGTGTTATCCCCTACTTTATGCATTCATGTAGTCTGATAAATTTGCTATTCTTAGCTTAAAGCTTGCTTTTTGGGTATGTAAAAAATATTTCTTCTATTTAATAATTCATAATTTCACAACTGTATTAATGAACTTTCTTACCTTTTATTGTTGAACACAAAATTTAATTTGAAAAGTAGACAATTTATTTTTTAAGATTAAAAATTTATCAGTTACAAGTAATTATCAAAATAATAAAAATATCTATGAATAGAAATATGAATGTGTTGGTAATCATTAAAATTTAACAGCTGCCGGATTGCTGTATTAAAATTCTGTAAGACGTGGATTTTTTTTCAAAATCGTAAAATGTCAGACCACTGAGATTTTCAAAGAGGCAAAATTTTAGCAACCTGTTCCTGGAGGCAATGGGATATTTTTGTCACAACATTTAGGAACTTCTAAAATCATGACAGCCTACACACAGTGGCATTATACTCACAAAACCTGGTCAAATGATAAGTGGAAAAAAGTAATATGGTCTGACGAATCATCCTTCATAATTTTCTCTATTGCATAAGTTTATTTGGAGAACACTTGTCTTCCAACTTTTATAGCATGGAATTCTTGATATGTGCACCCATATCATGGTTTCCTGCTCTACCATCATAATCCTGAAAGGATCACCGAGGAAAAGTAGCAAGAAACTTTAGGTAACCAGGTTCATTTCATGACACATTTTGTTTTCTACAGAAAATGAGGTAGATTCTGCTGTAAGGAAAAATGAACTAAATCCAATCCTAGTTTGAGGAACAGGATGAAGTTAAGCATTTACTTGGGCTTGAATAGTCACTAGATCTAAATATAATTGAACCATTATGGTCTGTTTTTGAGTATTCAATATGAAATCTATATCCTCTAATAAAAGTGAACAGTCAAGTGAATCGCTTTGCTTTCCAGTTTCTATTTTACTGTATATTTACATTAATATCATGAGAAATAATTTTCTTGTATTTACAAATTTTCCTTATTTTAGCGCATTCGAATTTTACTTGAACCAACTGAGGAATGGGGACCAAAACTGCAGATGCACCGCATGGAAACACATAGTCCTAAACACACGGACTCTCAGGTGCCACTTGCACTGCCTAATTATGACCCCGACGGCTATGGTGACAATGACTTTGGCGGTGACAATCTTGGCAGCAAACTCAGTGTTGGAGATGATAGCTGCTCAGAGTTTGAAGGCCTGCGCCTCAATATCCCCTCCCATGTGACAGAGACTGGTGTCTGAGGGGTTAGATAAACTCACAAGATAAACACAACAATGTGCCTCGTGCAAGCCATGCCACTACAAGTTCCTCAGTAGGTGCTTCTCTGTAGAACAGAAAAATCTGGTGCAAAGTCCAGGGACTGTCACAGCATAAAATATAAAAGATCTTTCATGAAGAGGAAGTGACCTTTCTGACATGCTTTCAAAATTTCGAACTGAATCCATTCTCATCTCTCTCTGAGTTTAACGCTAATCATGATTTTCTGAACTATTTTTTAACGGTATTGTTCACTTAAAATCATAAGGCTGGTCCTTTTAAAAAAGATTGCATTATTTTTTAAAAAAAAAAAAAAAAATTGGGTTTTTGGGGTTTTTTTAATAAAAAAAAAAGAAAAAAGAAAAGAAAAGAATGCATTATTTGATTGACTAGTAACAAGAAATTTTGAAGTATTAATCTTTTCCAACAAATATATAATTTTGAGCTGTTCACTTGATATGTATGAAAATTGATTTCCTAAACTAGAAGAACCAGCCTTTTCAAGAAATTATTTTACAAAATTCATATTTTTACAGCATCACTGCTTTTGTTTTATTATTGATTTAATTTTGAATCAGTTGAAATCAGTTTTTCTCATATATAATTTATTTTAAAATTTGCTAATATATTAAGAATTTATTCTGTTTGTATGTCAGCACATAAAGTGCTATAAAATTTTGAATGCAAGAAAGTAAAAATGTGCATGGTGGAAATTGATTAAATTTTAGAATTGTTTTGATGTACGTCCTTGGTATTTTCTGCTATCCTTTAACTTCTAAAATATAAACATTTTCAAAAATTTATGCAATATTCACTTTCTAGTAAATATTGTTTAATTTTAATATTTCAATATTTGTGGAATCCATGTAATAATTTTCTGTTCATGTGTAAATTTTATTTTTTCTAAACTTGATTAGCTTATTTTTATAGCATTTACCTAAGCTATTTTATGCAGTGCAGTAGGAAAAAATCATAATATTTTGTCAAAGAAAATGAGTTTAGGAATTGTCATGATACAAGAAGTATTTCAAATGTTTTTCAAGATACCTAATATGATACAAATGTTAAGTTTAAGAAATATTTAAACATTTTTGTGCTTGTTAAATATTATTTAGTTGTATATTTACATAGAAGGAAATGAATTGAATCTTCAATGGAATTTCAAAAAATAAATGTGGACTTCGAAGAGAAATCTTATGTAATACTTTGAAAAAAAATTTCTATGCATGTAGTTATTTGCATCTATTAGAATCATTTTTAAACACTCTTCAAAAAATTTTAAGTCTTATTTGTTCATGATTTCTCATTTAATCAAATTAAAAAACTGCAAATTTTAAGTAAACTGTTAAATATCTTTAACTTGATGAAAATTAAATTTTACATATACTTTAAATTGTAACAAATATTTCTTCTAATAAAAACTTTCTTGGCTCTTTGCATATTTAAATCCTATGTTTCATGTATTCGATTAAAATATTTGAATTTCCTTGAACTTTTTAATCAGTTTTATTCAATTCGTGAATGTTTTAGGCATTCATAATGGAGTAAATAATTTGTTATCACCCATTATCTAATCGTTCTTTCAATAAGGGTTTCATCATATATAAATCATTGCATTTTGATCGTTTTTTTTTTTCTGGCATTTTCTTTGTACAGAACTATTGTATATAACATGTTATGTATGTGTTGCATATATATGTATGAAAACTTTATATATATATTTGTTTCATGTGTATTGTTGTTTTCGTTTGTGTGACGTCATATCAAGTGCCGAATTATTGCTTCCTTCAAAAGATACATTGGTGCACAGATTTTTTCAAATGAAAGAAAATTTTATATACATGTATATGAGAATTTCCTATGCTTTCGAATTAAAAAATAGTAAATTGTTCATTATTTTTGTACAAGTTTGATGCACTAACAATCCCTGTGATTTTTTAATGTTAATTGATTGTACTTCTTTTGAGCTGAAATATAAAAAAGGAATTTAGAATAGGATTTTATTGACCTATTTTACTGCTAGTCTTTGGACAAAAAGAAAGTGCTTTGGTTGAGCACAGCTTGTGAAATTATTTATTACTTCTTGTATCCTTGTTTAAATGTTTTGTTTTGCATTGAAAATCAAAACTTTTTAATGGGCAACATTTTAATTAAATTTATCAATACTTCTCTAATATTAAATTTATATTGTGTTATCCATCATAAATATGCTTGATTTAAGCGTGAAACATTTGTTTTAAGTAAATTTTTTTATAAATTACGAAGTATTGAATTCTTGATTTTGATAGCATCCCATATTATTTATTTACACCTTAAGAATCTCACGAAAATTTAATTTTCATTTAGTTTATGGCATTATAAGCACAAAATATTGACAGTGAAGCTGTTTCTATTACCTAATTATTACATCCTTTATTGTATAATTCTTTTAAGGCAGCTTTTTGAACTTAAACCAATTGTTTATTTACCTGCAGAGAAACATTTCTTCAGCTTTGATGAGCTTCTGACTTTTAAATAAAGCTTTTGTAAGTAAAGTTCCATTAAATAATTAGTAACTATTTTTATGGCAAGTAGAATTTTTACTATTTAATTCAAAATGTGCTCATTGAACCAATGTGTCAGATGATTTAAATAAAATTGTTAAATATTCTATGCGTTTTGACATTTTAATCTACTTATAAATATATGAAATAATATTGGACTTATTAAATGTGTTTTTGATATATTTTTGTTGAAATTTCTTTATGTTTTGCATTTTAAAATTTACAAAATTAGCTTGGTCTTTATTTAATAATCATATTGTGAATAAAAACAAGCCTATCTAAAAGTAATTTTGTCTCAAAAATATAATAAACATTATAATTTTTTTTTTTTACTAGTCATACTATTTTACTTTTATTTATTAAACGTTAAATTATAGCGATTCGTTTTTGCTTGTGCCAATTATTCAAGTGTATAAATTTTTTTAATGTAATTCACTTGAATAGTAAACTGATTCTTTTTATAATGAATTTCAATCTGGTTAGTCATCTTTATATCTACAGAGGATGGAACAAAGAAAATTAGACTTATGTAATTTTTTAAAAATTAACTTTCTATAGTAATGACTTAAGCACTAACATTTTAGTTTTAAAAATAACTGAATATTGGTCATAATTTTATTTGTGAAAAACAAATAAGTTACATATGTGGCAAAAAATTACAAAAAATATGAAATTTGTCGAGAATTAGTTATGTTGAAACTTGAATACACTTTATAATTTTATGTTTTAATGATGCATGCTTTCTAAATGTAAAATTAAAAACATAGTTCAATTTTGTGTTCATTGCTGTTTTCACAGTGAAACATTTATATGTGAACTTCATTTTCATAAGATATTTTTAACATTGAAAACTTTTACTGTTGAAAGTAAGTGTTGACATGTTCAGTGTAGTTAAGGTATGTTTAATGTATTCGTTCTCTTTTTATCTAGAGAAATGTGTTTTTGAAGTGGAATGTATCATGAAATGTTTAGTGTCGATTAAAATTGTTCCATTTGAATTCATAAAGTGTCATTCCTTTTAGTTCTGTAGAGTATTATTGTAACTATATGATCATTTATAGAACTCAGTAGTTTTATAATAGAAATGCTTTGAAATTTAAAATTTTAGTTCTCCAAATAAAACATATATATATATATATATATATATATATATATATATATATATATATAATTAGATATAAACAGAGAGAGAGTTTTAACTATTTTATTTGGTATTTTTTAAATTATAAATGAAGACAAAAATATTCACTAAAAAAATGTTAGATGGTTATAAATAATTTACCTTGGGATTTAGCATAACTTTTTCGTGCTTTTTTGGAATATAATAGAATATGAATAATGATAGATTGAAACTGATGTATTTATAAATAATTCTGTTTCTCTAATGTTTGACCGAACTGGTAGCAGAATGATTAAATATATTAACTTTAGCTTATCAGTTCGCCGGTTTGTTTCCCACTTCAAATGTGTTTGTAGTGGTTCAGAATTCAGTTTAGGCCTTAAGTCTGTATCAAACAAGCTATCATGTGCATAGAGATACAAATAAATAAATAATTTAAATTTTATCTCTCCAAACAAAACAACCTTTATTGCCAAGCACTCAGGAAAAAAAATTATAAACTGGGGATTGTAATTCATTCAAATTCTCATTTAAGATATTTCATTCAAAATTGCTGTATGGCTTTGAGAAGAAATATAAACTTAGATGTATAATAAATATTCAATTCAGCTGCAATAATGGTATTCCCCTTCCCGGCTTACATTGCACAACCAGTGTTTCCCGAATTATTTCACATGTCCCTTTTTTGGTTTCGGATGCTTTTATTTACTATTGTTGCTACTAGATGGCAGCACTATGCAATGTTTTTGAGCTGTAGATTTAAGATAGGAGTAGAATCTGCCATGCAGAAAGCCAACTTTACAGGTAAATACTCATTTATTTAAATAGATATTTTCACATTTATTTTTAGGAAATGTTGCATGCGAATGATGCTATTATGTTTAAAAAGATACGTATGTATGAAAATAAGCATAAAAAAAATTGACATTTTTTTATCCGTAATCCCGAAATGAAATGAGCCTGGAAGGGGTTAATAACCTAATTGAAACACAATTTGTCATCCTGATTGAAATTTATAAATTCTGTATTAAATTGTAATCATTTAAATTTTTTCAACTATCTAAATGTTTTCTATTGTGTAAAGAAGGAAAAAAAAGCAGATACAAATATTTAAGATAAATTCAATATTGTTTTAAAATACAGTACCAATTATTGAAACGCTCTGGTTCCAATCCCTCAAAAATCATAATCTGTATATCAATTCTTACAGTATCTGAAAATTGTTCTCTATTTTTGAACAAAAGATTTTGATGATCATACTGATATTAATTTTATATTTGTTATTGACATTAGTATACAAATTACAATTATTACAAATGCAAAAACTTATAAATGTTTTATTTCATTCACAATACTTATTGGTCTTCAGATGCTTCAAATTTGTATAACAATTTTTTTTTTTTTTTTGTGATAAATTTTTATTGAATCACATAACGATTGGTTTGTAATAAAATTCAGAAACATTTGTATTAAATGCTGCTATTGCAACTTTTAATTATTAGTAGGAATCCCCCCCCCTTAATAACCTAATATTTTTATATAGTAGATTCTAAGAATAAACAGATACATGCACAATGAAACTTGACTAAATTTTAAATCCTAGCAACAATTTTTAGCCAAAACCATCGCCAGCTCCCACCAATGAACTTGATTTTAACACTTCTCTGTATTCATTATAAACATGCAGGTGATTAACAAAATGGCATCCTTCTGTATTTGTAAAGAATCATTTATGAATATAGTGGGGGAAACTATGGCATGTGATGCAACTGGAAATAGGTAAAATCGTATTTTAACTGACAGCTTGGTACCAGCAGAAAAAAATGAAGACGAAAATGTCTTAATGTAATGTGAATGCAAAATATGAGCAATTCTAAAATACTCCATTTTTTAAAATCTTAATATTAAGCAAGAATTTTATTTTATTTTTAAAACTAGTATAGATTCCCGCGCTCGTTTTACATATTATCAAAAAGTAATCAAATAATTTTTACTGATATCTTTCTCGGCATTAATTGTTCGTGGCAGCTTCTTTCACTGTTGGCAATGACAACTGAACTGTAAGTCAATTCTTTAAATAATACTTAAAGGAATATACTGTTTTCTAGGAATTATTAGGAAAGCTCCAGGCGAGATGTCGTGAGAGATTATATTTTAGTTGGGAAAAACTGAGAGCCGTGAGAGTTGTTTCAACTTCGTGTTCATCAAATCATGTTTGAACAAATCCTCCTTAATGAATGGGAATAATATCGTCCTGTAAAACTCCATGCTTAGAAGAAAACGCTTCAGACTAGGCTTTTTCAGCAGAAATTTCTCTATCCTTGTGATCCTTCCCTTTATTGTTACGCTTTGGATACCATGGTAGCCCAAAGCATGTCAGGAAAGTAACAAAAAGACATTTATGTCATCCAAACATCAATTTTTTCTGCTAATTTTGGGTTACTGATCTTGCCGTATATCATGTCCTTAGTTTTCCCATAGCTCCAAATAGTCTAGGATCTCTTTGAAAGTTTTACGCTTTTAATAATAATCCAAATTCTATACTGTTCTAAATTTTTGTGACAAGGTATCAAGCAAGTTTGTTTGCTGATTACCTCCCTTTATAATAAAAATTAGTGTGCCTTCCCCAAAACATTAGTTAGAATTAGTTGAAGTTTAGAAGTTTTTCTGTCGCGTGTAATTCAATTTGTAACCTGTATAATTTTACTAACTAGCATATATACACTACTGGCCATTAAAATTGCTACACCAAGAAGGCGACATGCTACAGGCGTGAAATTTATACGAAAGGAAGAAGGTGCTGTGATAAGCAAATGATTAGCTTTTCAGCGCATTCAGACAAAGCAGGCGCCAGTAGCGACACCTACATTGTTTTTAAATGATGAAATTGTTCAGCCGGTTCCTCATACACAAATTGCATTTGAACGTTGTTGCCTGGTGAAAAGTTGTTGTGATGCCTCGTGCAAGAAGGAGAAATGCATACCAGCACGTTTCTGACTTTGATAAAGGTCGAATTGTAGCGTACAGGGATTGCGGTTTATCTTATCGCAGTATTGCTGCTCGCGTCGGTCGATATCCAATGACTGTTATCAGAATATAGAATCGATGGATTCAGGACGGTAATACGGAACGCCATGCGGGATCTCAACGGCCACCTATCACTAGCAGCCGAGAAGACAGGCATATTATCCGCATGGCCGTAATGGATCATGCAACCACGTCACGAGCCGTGAGTCAAGAAGCGGTGTCGTTTGGAAGACAACAAGTGTCTGCACGAACAGTTCGACGACGTTTGCAGCAGCATGGACTCTCAGCTCGGAGACTATGGCTGCGGCTTCCCTTGACGCTGCGTCATAGACAAGAGCGCCTTCAATTGTGTGATCAACGACGAACCTGGGCGCTCGAATGGCGAGACGTCATCTTTTCAGATGAATCCAGGTTCTGTGTACAGCATCATGATGGTCGCATCCGTGTTTGGCGGCATCGTGGTGAACGCACACTGCCAGCGTGCATTCGTCATACTGGCCCATCACCTGGCGTGATGGTATGGGGTGCCATTGGATACACGTCTCGGTCACCTCTTGTTCGCATTGACGGTGCTTTGAACAGTGCACGTTACATTTCTGGTGTGTTACGACCCGTGGCTCAACCCTTTATTCGAGCCTACGAAACCCTACGTTTCAGCAGGATAATGCCCGACCGCATGTTGCTGGTATTGTACGGACCTTCCTTGATACGGAACATGTTCGGCTTTTGCTTTGGCCAGCACGTTCTCCAGATCTTTCACCAATAGAAAACGTCTGGTCAATGGTTGCCGAGCGACTGGCTCGTCACCAAACGCCAGTCACTACTGTTGATGAACTGTGGCATCGTGTTGAAACTGCATGGGCATCTGTACCTGTACATGCAATCCAATCTGTGTTTGGCTCAATGCCCAGGCGTATAACTGCTGTTATTACTGCCAGAGGTGGTTGTTCTGGGTACTGATTTCTCAGGATCTATCCAGCCAAATTTTTTGAAAATTTAATCACTTGTTATTTCTAGTATAATATATTTGTCCAATAAATATCATTTTGTTATCTGCATTTTTTCCTGGTGTAGCAATTTTAATGACCAGTAGTGTATATTCTCAATATGAAAAAAACTGGTAGCTAGAATTATATTTTAATATAAATGCATCCTGTTTTCTTTATTTACATGTGTTTCTAATGTTTTGATCTGTCATTAATGCGGAATAGCCATCTTTATTTTCCACTCCACTGTGATTGAATAAAATGATTTATTGAAAGCTGTGCAAAAAGTAAGAATTTTCTTTAAGAATAAGATTTAAAATGTTAATCAAGATAAAGAATCGGAACTGAAAATGGACATAAAATTCATGTTCTATGAACATGAAAAGAATGTATGAACTATGGGCAAACCATTTTTTTTTTGGGGGGGGGGTATATTAAAATTTCTTTTTAAGAAATTTAACTTTTAAGAAAAAATTAATTTGCCGAAAAACGAATTTTAAGTTTCCACATTCAAGTTGCTTTTTAGATATTTTATATACGTACAAACAATCAATAATATTAATGAATATTTTTACTAATTGAAATGTGTACAGATTCAAGAAAATGAAGTATTCAGGTGACACTGCTCGTTAACTGTTGGTAACGATATATTGATTGATTTGATCTTCCATTATTCGCAAAGGGCCATTGTTACGGAGGACGATATCGTGAAATTCTTTCACATCAAACGCAGTTCCTGTAAATAGAAAATACATTAGTGTGATATATTTTAACATACCACTCCAACCAATTTATTTATTCGAAAAAGTTAAGTGTGCCCTTATCTTGATAACTTGCGTCAAACAGGACATTCCAAATTTTTAAACGTGCAATTTAGCTTTCTTAATGTCAAAAACCATAAAAGTGCAGAGTTTGATTTTGCAGTTAATTTACATCACAAATGTATTTTAGCTGGCAGCTGAATTGTCAGTGTCAAGGATTCAACAGCTCTTGTGTTCGAATCTTACATTTAGCATGGATTCTTGTGGTTATTTGATATCCACTTTAAGCTATTGATCTATAATGAACCATTCCTCACAAAAAATGATTGTTAAGTGACAAATTGCTTCATTGGAAGAATCTAACTTAAGAGAAAGTTGCTTGTGTCTCCTAGCCCAGAATTGGGCTTTACCTATTCACAAGAATAGGAATTAGGATGGTAGGGAATCTGTCATTTAGCAGCAGAAAACACACCAGTCCAAGAGGTACTAATCATGTCACTTAAAGTACATTGCGACCATGATGTATTCCTATCATTAATGAACACGGGGGATATTCTGTTAAGATGGGATCCGCACTCATTACCAGACGATGGTAAGAACCAAGCCGCTTCTTGTTTGCAAATGTCACGATTGCTAGATTTACCGAATTTCATTTACTGTCAGGATACTGTAGTGTCATCTCAACCTGCTAGCGGACACACAATTTTCCAGGTAACCGCGGACTCACACGCATGGGCTTATCCTGAAGAACACCTGTAGCTTTCTCTCCCTATTCTTTCTAGAACTGTATTCGCGTTTTGTGGCCAGTAGGGGCTCTATCATGCTATAGTTCCATGTCACATCGTGAACTTTATATTAAGATTTTATTCAGTTTTTGATTAGCTAGTGAGTTTTTATTGATAATACTCCATGTTTGTATTAATATCGGTAATGATATTAACCATGAATTCTCATGTAGTGAACACATGCTTCAGATATTCAGCTCGACTCCAACAGTGAACATTGATTCCGTTTCCTACGAGCATAATAGGTTCTATTTTTCACAAATGTGTTTGCTATCAGCTCATCCTTTTTTTCAATTATCCAGAAAAATATTAGCTCAGTGTGTGTGCTGGTTCGTGTTCATCTTAAAGTGCAAATTTTTCTTGGATTACGTGTAAATTTGTATTTTCAGTTTAACTGGGTGAGTCCATTTTGATTTTTATTTGTGGCCATATATACAGGGTGATCCAAAAGTCAGGACGAACTTTAAAAATGAATAATTCGAAAACGAATCACGATACAAAGATGCGGTTTGTACCAAACGGATGGAAAAGAAACCGGGTTTTGTGTGGCAATGAAAAAAATTAGTTCTATTGACGACCAACAGATGGCGCTTTCGGATTTCTGATGTAAGATTATGCAAAGCAACAAACGATATAAAATGAAGCAACTGCTGCAGGTAATGGTAGTCGAAACTGGTATGCATTGAAATGCTGTCCATAGTTGAGAAAGCCCTCTTAGTTAAACTGTTTTATAAGAATTCGGAAAGTGCCATTGCGGCATTGCGAGCATATTGCTACATGAAGGGTATGCGAGATAGGAAAGGACCAATAACTTCTTCTGCATTGAACAAAATTGTGAAAAAATTTGAAGCTACAGGTTCTTTGGCGTCAGGTCAAGGACATAAACGTCCCTCAACTGCAGCTGCTGTTGCCACGACAGTGGAGCAGACGGTGCAAGCCATGTCGGCGGTTGCTGCACATGGGGAGTGCAGTGCTCGAGAAGTTTCAAGGCAGACAGGAGTGTCGTACGGAAGTGTCTGGAGAGCGCTGCGAGTAACTTTGCAACGGTGTCCCTACAAGTTGCAACATAACCAAGAACTGAAACCTCCCGACTTCAACTCTCGCCGACATTTTGCGAATTTGGTCTTCAATAAGAGGGAAGAGCAGAACGACTGGCTTCACACTGTGCTTTGGACAGATAAAGCACATTTCACACTCTCTGGCGCTGTTAATACCCACAATTGTCGAGTGTGGACCACAGAAAATCCACATGCATTTGTTGAAGTACCCTTGCAACAGCCTAAAGTGACAGTCTTGTGTGGCTTCACTGCTGATTTCATAATTGGTCCATTTTTTCGAGAAAGTCACACAGATAGGTTTCCAAACAGTTTCTGTCACCGGTAAGCGATATCTAGCACTCTTACAGAACAACATTATTCCTGAACTGCAAGCACGACAGGCACTCCAAACAGTCACCTTTATGCAAGGTAGAGCACCACCTCATATTGCTCCGCCTGTGCAACGCCTGCTACGCTCAACATTTGGGGAGGATCGCATTATCAATCGCTACTTTAATTACGCATGGCCTCCAAGATCTCCCGATCTCACACCCTGTGACTTTTGGCTGTGGGGCTTCTTGAAGTCAAAAGTGTACCGTGACCCATCAACATCACTAGCGGCACTGAAAGATGCCATCCGCCAAAATGTATCTGCCATAACGCAAGAAATGCTACTAAATGCTGTGAATGGTGTGGGGACTCGTCTCACAGCTTTACTTCTGAATGATGGACAGCACATTGAACATTTACTGTAGTAGGTACTAATTAACTGTAATTAATCTGACTTCATTAATCATTTTTTCATTTGCAAATCATCTTTTGTTGCAATAAAACACTATCTGTTGGTCGCCAACAGAACTATTTTTTTTCATATCCTCACAAAACCCGGTTTTTTTTCCATCCGTTTGGTGCAAACCGCATTTTTGTATCGTGATTCGTTTTCGAATTATTCATTTTTAAAGTTCGTCCTGACTTTTGGATCACCCGGTATTTATTTTCATATTCTTATTCATATGTGTTTAATTTTAATGTGTGCGCATGTCTATTTAACACAAAAACTTGTCACTTACCGCGTATTTCGGAATTCAGCACTTTGGTTTGCACGCCTTGAGTCTCATTAACTGGTATTACTGTCAACGATACTAAATTTAATTATGTAATTTCTACAGTTGATCCATATATTTTGAACTCAGTCAGTGATTTAATATTAAAACCAACTGAAACTGAAAAATATAAAGCTCTTAAGTAAAAATTGATTGATATACACACCTTTGCCATTTGGTTTGATCAATGCACTTCAAACGTTTCAACGCACATTCATCAAGTTTTGTCTGGTTTAGATTTTTGTGCGTGATATCTGACGATGTCACTACCAATACTATGGAACAAAAAACATAAAATTTTCAGCTGCCTGGCAGAACACTGTCTAAAACTTAACCCTTCTCAAAGTGTGCTCTTGAAAAATCCTCAGTTTATTTCCTTGGATTCCTGATAATCCCCAAGGTATCAAACCTCTTCCTGAAAAAGTTCGTGTTATCTCTGAAATCTCTACACCTCAAACTGATCTCAAGTGTTTCCACGCGCGATGTGAAATTTTTATTTTTATAGAAGATTTCTCCCTAAAGCCGCAATTATACAAGGATTATACATGAGTATCTTAAAAATTAAAACGATAAACGACAAATCTTATGGACAGCTACTATTGCTTTCGAAAAATGTAAAACTGATTTGGCAAATGCAGCACAATCCTAAACTGACAAGTCTCTACTTAACAATTGTTCCTCATGGTCTGACGTTTTACTTACACTCACTCTTAAAGGTTTTTTTTTTGAGGTCTTTTACTCAAAGCACATACGATCGTCAATCGTTGACTATCTACGGGCTGTAAAAAAATTTCAGGCACATTCTTGAAGGTAATTTGTTCATCATCTACACCGACCATAAGCCACTCACACCAGCCAATTTTCCACCAACATTAGACACATTGAAGGCACGCAGAGATTGTTTTAGATACCTTGCCTATTAAAGAAATAATACTCACTTTACCAACTGATTTTACCGCCATTGCTGCTGAGTAGTGTCAGGATGCTGAATTGCAGAATATACTTTCAAGCTCTTCCGGCAAACTTAATCTTAACCTGCAACTCTTGCAGCTGGTCACGGGAATATTTTTGAACTGTGATATCCAGGCATCATGTATTCGTCCATATATTCCGGGAAAGTTTTGACATTCCATTATTCAGGGAAAGTGACATTTTCACATACTGTCAAATCTTGGCATTCGGGCTTCATGCAAGTTAATATAACAGTGTTTTGTTTATCTCAATATGTTGAAAGACAATGCTGAATAGACACGTGCCAGCGTGGACTGACCAAAATATTAGATTCACAGACACACAAACAGCCCGTTGCAACCATTCCATCACAATGCTTCAGCCATATACATTGTGGGACTCATCACCATTAGAAGGTTTCCAGTACCTGCATATACAGCTTCACACGTTGGCCTTCAGCAATCCTTATAGCTTACATATCTGCAAGTGAAATAGTAAAAGATTTTGTTGCAAACTGGATTTCACGATTTGGCATTTTCACTGTCATGACTAAAGACCAGGGAAGGCAATTCCAGAGCAACCTATTTTCCATTCTTAACAAGATGCTAGGTGACACATTCACCAATCAATGAGCAATGGTTTGATTAAATGATTTCATCGTTCTCTCAAACAAGCATTATAATGCCATGAGTCTAAACGACAAAATCACTACCGATCGTCTCGCTTGGACTCCGCTTTTCATTGAAAGCAACTGTACTTGAGCTGAAATGGCTTATGGAGCATCCCTACGGCAGACTGGTAAGCTCATCGACAACATAGGGGAGGGAGGTGTTTTAATACCAAAAATCTTCATGTGGTTCGCCTCTAATAACATATGTAAAGATGACAATGAACAGAGATTAGACTCTAAGTTTTTGAAGACTGGAAACACCGCATTTTAAATGACGCAAGTTGATGACATGGATGGACTCATAGTAAACCTCAATGTACTGTAATGTATGCAATGTGTAATCGATTGTAGGGAATGGATTAAAGATAGACTGACGCAATGCACTTGACATAACTTACGGTACAACTATTGATGCATCTCTCAGGTCCTCTCGTGAAGAAGATGCTTGAAGAAATTTGTGATAGTTAACATGATCTCCTGATCTATATTCGATTGAACATGTTTGGCATGCTCATACAACTCAATATATGCTTACTAAAATAATGTCTTGTTTTAATACCTGAAGACAACTGTGCTGCAAATATGGAACAGTATTTACCAAATTGTTCTCCATATAATCTTTCAATAAAACAATAGTAATCTCCTTTGCTTGAAGGTAGCCTCTAGCCTAGCCTGATTTCCTAACATTTTTTGCCATTTACTTGTGACTTAATTGTTGCAACGAGACATCAATCTTTCCATGTATGTTTTACCTTATTTTTCTTTTTACATTGTTTGTCTGCATTTAGCTTTGTTATAAGTGCATTCTTTAATTTATGCATGTTTTACAACCAATGCTTTTTCAAAATTTCTCAAATTCTCCCTTGTTGAGCTGGCAGCAGAATGATTAGTGTCCTGCTTCAATAAAAAGTAAACAAATTAAATACGCGGTTATTTGCAAGGACTATTGCGGAAATCTTCGAGAAAATATATGGAGGATATAATAAAAACTCTCAAAAGAAATTCTCTTTTCGAAACAAATTAACAAAAATGTGATTGATATTATTATCTTTAATATTTTCATAGAAATCTATTTTCCCTATACTAACGCTTTTAAACATAAATCTAGGACACCAATTAAATTTTATAATTTTAAGACAAGTTTTGTAGAAATCAGTATTATATATGTTTTGTCCACATGTTAAAAAAATTTAGGCAATAAAAATTCATTAAGCATTTGAGATTAGCAATATATTAAAGCTTTTTTATTATATAATTTTCTTAGTTAAAATTTTTAAAAAAGGTAAAATATAGATATTTTTACTCATCGTCAATCAAAAAAGTGAAAAAATGAAGTTACATTAATGGTACACAAAATTTCTTAGAAAATATAAAAAAAAAATAGCTATCGTTGAGAAATAATTAATAAAGAAAATTTAAATTAAGAGAAATAATTTATAATCAAGAAATAATTTAATATTTCTCTCTGTGAGTAGTAATTAAAAATAAATATATTCAAAGTATATTCATGTGCAAAGAAAATGAAAAATAAATAATTCAAATCACCTAAAGCTTCTTCTGATTTTTTTCTCAGTTCCTTAATCTTTAGTTCACCATATTTGTATGCACAAGCCTATCAGAAAGATAAATCACTGCTTTATCATAAACTGGTTGAAAATCACAAAAAGAATTTAATGAAACTTATATTCAGCAGGTGGGAAAGCATAAAAAATACCAAACAATTATGGTGTTAGAAAAATTAGCATATGTATACCATGAACAAATGAGAGGTTGATAAAGGAAAAATACCTTTAATATGGGGTTAATACCTTTAATACCTTTAATATGGTCATCTCATGGCAGCGATGCTTTACATTACGCGAATTGTGTGCGAGG
>JAPDSC010146550.1:0-43733 GCA_026290005.1 Latrodectus geometricus | reverse complement strand
AGTTTGGCATAGATCTAATCACGTTACCAAACATTCCATTCTCATCATATCTTCTGTTGATGTTCCAAAATGTTTAATCAAAATACATCGCACTACTTAAAATACTAATTCAAAGAATCATATGTATACTTATTAAATTATTTAAGACTGAAAAAACTCTTAACACCTTAATAGAAATTTATTTTAAGGAATTTCACGGGTTTAAAATAATATATTATACAATATGCCCAATTAAGCTTTCTTCATACTTATACTGACTTGTATGATTGTAGACCATCGATTTAGTTCAAAAACACCTTATTTGTGAACTAAATCGATGTGACAATATGTAAATAATATGTTCTACCTTATGTATTGTCTGTTTATTAAGACAATCAGTACCAAGATACATATCATGGGATTTAAATAGCTATAATCATTGAGACTCGCAAGCAATACCACTGTGCTACACCATATTATGCTATGTGATATGGCAGCACAAGGTAATAATTTGAGAGACATCAAATAAATTTGAGTATTTTTTTTATTCTTCAGATTGTTCCAAAACCTTAGTGTCTAAGAATTTACAATATTAACAGTAATGTAGCAGAAAACTAGAAGCCATTCATTTGATCTCTTGGGAGATCACACCTGGATAATATGCAATTTTTATGATTGCTTCAATTATAGCTCAATTCAACAAAATTTTAAAAGGAAATTCAGTTTCAACTTTGTTACTTTTTTTAGACAAATTTTAGATGGCAATATATAAATGTCACTATGCTATGAAATTGTTCTATATACTAATCTTAAATAATTAGGCAGGCCACACATTCCAGCATGAACAACTAAAATAACTGAGCAATTCAAATGGTCTATTTTTATAATTTCCAATGAAATTCTTAATATAGTTTTGTATAAATTCATATAGAACTATTTTGTTATAGTACATATATGTGCATTAATTTATACTTTAACAGCAAATTTTAAGTATCAAATAAATTAAATGAACTAAAGAATCGTAGGAAGAATATCAATTATGCATTTGGTAGAAATTAATTTTGTGACTTTACTGTTTGATGGAATATTTTCTTATCTAATTTTGTACATGACATTTTTTGCACTATTTGATTTAAGTTATTGATTGATATAGGTTTGATTAATTGATTTTAATGTTTCAGATTTTTTTCAAACATATTTTATATAATTGCAGTTTGTTATAAAGAGAATATCCTTTGCACCTTTAATAAATCTATTATTCTCAGATAAATATTTAATGTATATGATTTAGCTTAGAGTATATAACAACTTAAAATATTGCTTTTAAAAACGTTAAAAATAAATGATTAATAATTTCTCTAAAAATGTGACAAACTAAAATTTAGCTCAGATTAATTTAAACAAACATTTATGTACTGCATTAAATGTGTTTTAGTAAGCAGTAATAAGTAATGACGACTGTGAATTTGTACATTTTTATTCAACAATTGTACAATTAATACAATCTAATAGGTGGTCCCATGGTAGTTTTTACATGAAGAGAACGAATATTTTGCCAATTTTTCTTCAACAAGGACACCAAGAAATTGATAGCCAAATTCAAATTCTGAGCCAATTCATCAGGTGTCATTTTAACATGTCCAATAGCTACAGCTAAACAGAGCACCTGTAAAGAAATTTTTAACATTTATTTCACAAATCTAAACAAATACAAATGGATGTTATTTTATCTTAACAAGCAAGACTTGAGCTTATTAAATTACTTTAGTACAGTAATATTTCAGTAATTAACAACTCATTCATAGAATTTTTCACATTTTTTGAAGAAACAAAAATAATCAGGCAACTCAAAAAAATTTCATAATTAGCTAAGTTATTGTTTCACTACCAATACCAGATTATTCTTCAAAAATCTTTGAAACCCAATTTTACTTTCATTGGTTCATAAGTAAAAAATTGTTAGCCTAAAAGAATCCACAGATAAAAAAATTTTCTAACACGACTTCTTAAATCATAATTTAAAAAATTAGCAATTTAATGCTGATATAAAAGTAGCAGGGCAATAAAAAACAAACCAATGCCAGTATGTTTTAAATATCAACATTTTGGAAAGTTGATAATAAAATAGAACTTTGACAGCATAAGTGGACACACAACTTATAGCAATTTAATAATCCAGTAAATTGCCTATTGGAAGGGCTTTACATAGACAGATCTTATATAGATTGAAATGAACAGATCTCAAGCAATTGCTTGAAATTATTTAAATTTATCAGTAATAGTATAAGTGACGTGAATTAAATATGCTTTTAAATTTTTTAAATATTGAAATCATTTCCACTATGAAAAGCAGTTAGTGAATGGATATTCTGATATAACAATCTAATGTTACCAAAGGCTTAAAAAGTGGGATTAACCACCTTTGGAACTTAATATAGGAATAATTCCACAGCACACCATAGATTATCTATAGAGCCTTGGTATTATTCCAACAATCAATAGAAATGCACTCAAGATATTTCTCATATCATTTTAAACCGTCAAAATTATTGCAACCAAAAGATAAATCACATTATAAAATACATGACACATTAAATTTAGAAACTATACTATAGATATATATTACTAATTAGTAAGTACCATCATTATATATTGTATATGCTAAGCTCACACCACTTTTAAGCTTAAAAGCTTAGAAAATCAAATTTACAATGAATTTACTGAAGTCTTTCTGTCAATGCTCAGAAGATGCCTCTAATTGTCATCATTTCAATAAGAAAATAGAAGTATCATCATTTGCAGAATAGAAAATTTTATACTTTAATAACAATACAAAAAGAAACAATTTTATTCAAACTAAAACTTAACTTCTGCACATATTCAGAAACAGCCTCTAATTTTCATCACTTATTATCAGGGAACATATAGAATCATCATTAGCAGAAATCCAATTACTTTAACACCATTTCAAATTCATGTAACAGGAATGAATTTTAACAAGTTATCTTAATGTAAATGCTTTATAAGCTTAGGTGTATTTCTAAGCAGATGTCAACCTCTTATGATATCTCTTATTCATTAGCAAACAAGAAATTCGTGCAAGGTTCTATTTCTATACCTCTTTAAGTAAGCAATAATTTTCAGGAAGAAAAATATTGGGATCACAAGAGGAAAACATTCTTATAATAGACGTCTAGTACTATTAACAAATTGATTTTGCTTAACTGAATTTAAGAGCAACTGAATTTTAGTTAAGTGCACTCAGAGCTATATAGTAATCATGACAAATCAGATTCATGCATTATTAAAGACATCCTTGTAGCACTTTAATAAAGACAAATGATTTTCAGCTCTCAGAAATTAATTTCAATCATGAATAGACATCAGATAATACATGCATACTTAGAAACATCACAGAGCTTTAAGGAATACCAAATTTGTAATTTACAAAAATAAATATTTATAATACAACTCTTGATAACAAAATTTATCTAATAAAAATGTTAAGTGCAGGATATGGGACAAAAACTTAACTGAAAACTAATTTATATTATTAAAAATTTTCTCAACAATTTCACAGCAATTACTTTACAATAGTAAAAAAATCTGCTATTTAGCAAGAAAATACAATAGAAAAATGCAAGACAGCATATATATATGAATATTCAAATTAATACAACTAGCTTACCTTTTTCATTTGGAATTTAATGGTGGCTTTAACTTCATCAATTTTTGCCATCATAGATTCATTATGAGTGAGCAGAGATGGAAATTTACCAGCCTTGTTTAGACCTGGGCCAAGTAATCTAGGGATTTGCTTAATCAAGGATTCAGAGGCAAGAAAAGCATCATACTTCTTTGCTGAAAAATAAAATTAGGCTTCACTAATGACTGACTTTAAAATAAATGATATTCAAAATAATGTTCTTTTCTTAATAGCATTCTGATATAAGCTATGTACAACTAAATTAAATGTCTGCCAATTTATCAGCAATCAGAAATATTTTAAAATCTGCGTCACTCAAACTGACAAGTATTTTATAGCACTCAGATGACCCAGCACATTACAAAATGATATGGAGGGAATTCAAGTGCTATTTACTTTAAGTAACTTAAGGTGGACTGCATCCCAATTTTTAAAAATTATTATTTCTTAGGGTATTATGAGCATTGGCAGTAAGTATGCAGCAAATTCTGATAATCAAATACATTTTTAGTCATTAAGATCCAAGAAAAACAAATCTTAAGCATAAGGGTCATTTAAAAAATTATTCAGATTGTAAGCTTCAATAAAATATTTTTAGCCTACAATGATTAATTTGCAGTGTATAAATTGCCACGTCTTTGGTATCTATAATTTTCAACTCTGAATTCAAACTTATAAATTTTCACAGAAATATTATAAAAAGTAAAATTTTGATTAGCTTTCTTTAATAAAGTAGCCTTCCCTTAGTTAGCCTTCCATATCAACTACCCTTAGTAAAACCACTCCATGATCAATTTATGATGAAAACATTTAAGAAACCAAAAATTTAATCACGATTTTTACAGAGTATAATAAAATATACTCTTTAGTTTAAGATACAAGTTATTCTATACTCAACTTTCTCAAAATCCAAATAATAAATCTCCTCACAATTGCATGTTTAAAATTTCATTTTCTCCAAACTAATGAGCTTGAAATCTCTAACACAAACCACATTGTATTTTAGAATTTAGATTTTTAAAAAACCATCAACACTTCAATCAAATCTAACTCTAAATTGCCTTTAGAATTTTTAAGGGTTATTTAAGGATAATTTTAGATTTGACCCTCAAAATACTTTTCCAATTAATTACTACAAATCTATCTTTAGACCATTTCCTCATACAGATATTTTAATAAAAATGTCTGACAGTTTATTAGCAAACTAGAGTATACTACTCCAGTGCTACTCAAATTGACATAAATTCTATAGCACTCTGACGACCCAGCACATTACAAAATGTTTTGGAGGGAATGCAGGTGCTATTCTTTTCATGAACAAGAGAATAAATAATTGATGACATTTACATTTCAAAGATTTCAGTAGTATAGGCTTAAATGCAACAAATTTAATATCTTCATAAAAATGTATGGTTAGAAATCTCAAGAAGTCCACAAGGGCCAATTGCTGTCACTTTCACCTTTTTCTTATAGCACACTTCAAAGAACCAACTACAACAAAATGTGGAAGTAGGTGAGTTTAGTATGCATTGTAAGATAGCTTTTAATTTATGTAACACCTGAATTATATAAAATCAATAAAAATGATTATTTTACGTCCAGCCTTAGTATAAAAATGCAGACTAAATCATCAAAACCTTTACTGCTAGAGAAACAAATTTGGTACTAAATTTATAATCATAAACAAGTTGCATTCATTTTTTACTACATTAGTTAGTTAATTTAGAATGAGAGTAAACAAATAGAATTTAAGTTTTCTTATTAATTATAGTAAAGAAAAACCAAATTATTAAAATGTCAGATTAAAAAATATTGCAATATGATAAAATGTTTAGCGTTCAAGCTAAAATAGATTTTAAAAAATTTCTATACCTACATAAAGCATTTAAGTTTAAACTTGAACTTTTACTCTGTTTTTTGAAAACTAACAATTGTTATTACTCCAAACAAACTTTTGAATGTAACATAGAATTTTTGAGGTTTAACAGTCAGAAGAAAAACTCAGTACTTGATCAGCTGCAAGAGAATTTAATATTTACTTAATAAATATCTGGTAGACAAATAAGATGCTCAGGAAGAGCAACTTTGTTAAATTTTCAACCAATTTGATGTAGCACACATTAAGGAACCAACAAGAACAAAGGGTCACAAGTCGGAGGGTTCTGCGTGCTGAAGAGTTATTAAAAACATTAATTCTTACCTAGCTTCTTAACCAATTTCTTATTTTTATTAAGCTTTTTTAAAGCTTCAGCATCCATATGAGGCACATCATTTGCCTTAGCTTCATCACAATGCTGTTGATCACCTAATACACAAACTGTAAATTTTGGTCGAGGAATATTTTTCAGCCTAGAGTTCAAGAAAATTAAATATAAATTAGGAAAGTAAATAAGTACATAAATGAAATAAGATAAATGTTACAATCTACAAAAACAAGCATTAGTAAAGGGACAGATTTAAAGTACTGATGGGGAAAAACAAAACACAAGATTGGTCAAGAACTATGGTCAAGGCAAATCCATAATGGGATGAATTTGGCAACAGAAAAATCCAGCATGTTTCTGTATTGCCATTTCAATATTCATAATTCGCTGACTTATTCGTGCACTCTGCTGCTGATAAAATGCACCAAACCAGGTTACCACATTAGAATATTTAATTCTATTTTTGCAATTGCAATTTATGTTTGAAAGTGAACAGTATTTGATAGTCAACCCTAGTGCATTAAGAACACTAGGAATTTACTTAACAAATAAGTGGGATAAAATATATATATACGTTATTATATAGAAATTAAACTCCTGAGGAAATAAACTCATACTTGACTAATGATTAATTTTTAAAGAGGAAGGTATATCAAATTTTGCTACACCTGGCTATATTTTAGTCCTTTGTAACATGTTTTCCTTAAATCAGATTATTAGGCAGAATCTAACATGTTGCAAATGTTATAATTAAAAATCATGCAGTATATATATAAGAAAAAAGTGAACACTTTCAACTTAAAAAACAATTTATACAGCCATTTTCAGTTCTCCAAGGTATGAGATCATAAAATATCACTAGTAAAAATTATCATCAGATAATGGCATTTTTAAACATAAGATCACACTTAAATAGAAATATAGTTGCCTCTACATAAAGGGAACAATCTAACTTAAACAATTAAACTCTACATGAAAGTACACTAAAAATATATTTTAATCCAAATAACATGTTGGAAGAAAATTTTAAAGTATGTTAATCACATAAATCATATTTAATAATTTCTTCCAATAATATTCACAGTTTGGGAAGCCAAGAAAGCCACTAGGATGACTTGGAGCAAGACTGTGACTACCAAAATTCAATAAATTGAAAATTATCAGGATTCATATAACAAATATTTCTGTCATCAAGTTAAAGTTAAGTAATATAAGAGAAGAGCAGTAAAATCAAATTTAACTTAAACTGTATAAAATATCAATCTTCAGGAAAAATAGGCCAACAGTGGCCATTTCTCTATTCATAAGTAAGGGCCATGGGATAGGAAGCATGTCCCAGATAAGTAGTCAGCCTAATGATAAACTCCCAGTGTTTAATTTCTAGGCATGCTCAGTGGTTTTATCAATCCACTAAGGTATGATAGAAGATTGAGGCAACCTTGCTTAGTCTGAGCACTTAACCTCGGGCATGTGCATAGAAAGCATGGAGCAGTACCAATACACCACCAGCTTTTGATTTCTTTTAATTAACCAATGTACTACTTATCTTATTTATAATCTTAATATATTACTTTTTATATACATAACTGGAACATCAGCACTGTACTCCATACTAAAAATAAATAGTATCTGTCCTAATACCAAATAGATTTTAAAACTAATAAAGCAAAACTAGTGATTGAAACATAGCTCATTTACCATGCAATATTTGGTGAAAATGCACTTTAGGTCCCCACCTTGGCGCGTTTTCAAAAACACCGATGCCATGGCGAAAATTCTACCGCTATTTCAAAGTGAAATTTAATTAACGACCAATGAAATGGCTAAAACAAACAAGTTATTATTGAGCGTGCGTGAGAAAACGCTTCAAATTCTTGAGTTGGCGAAGTAGGGGACCTAAAGCGCAGATTAACCCAATATTTTAATGTTTAGATGCAACATTCACAAATAAAGCACTTTTCATCTACTTATGATCTTTTTAGAACATTGCCCATGCTATTATTTATTTCATATGGAAAATTTGTATATAGAATTAATCTTAAGGTAGGGAAAAAAATAATTTAAGATTTATTTTGTGATTTATAACACAAATAAAAAAAGAAAAAATGAATGCGGGAATAAATTTAACATTTTGGAGATTATACGATAATATGTAAGCCCTACCAAAGGTGCAAAAATATTGCTCAACTAAAAGTAATTTTAACTAAATAAATCACTCTGAACTCAGTACTTACAAAATATAACGCACTCCTAAGTTATCTATTAATTTTCTTATATTTCCCATTTATAAGCAAAACTTATTCAGATACATAAAATCTAATAACTTTTAACATTTACCATTAATGATATTCTTGAATGCAAAAAATTTTACTTCAAATAACAAACAATAACCATTAAACGAACTTTATTTTAAATTTTTAATAGACCATTTTCTTATAATAGTGAGACTTTTAGTGAATCATTATACGGCATTATTGACGAAATTTTGCAACAACCTAGATGTATTAATGTAACATTCAGATGCACAATTTTCTCTCGATAAGTTAAAGCAAGTTATCAATTATTTTACTATTGCTAGACTTCTTCAAACATTCCAAATTAAACATCTGATTTCAGTTCTCCAAGGTGAATGATCATTATTAATTATCACATAAAAAAAAATGTCATCATAAGTCAGATGTAACACGCACGAATAAATTTAGTGTTAAGCAATTGTGGAATAATTAGAATAAAGTTTATAAATTTTTATTAAAATAAGCTACCAATATAATACTTAAAACTTACCACTATAAGACCACGAAACAAAATTAACGGAAAATGTAGAAATCTACATTTTCCTCCCCAATATTTTAAGACCTTGGGTATAGGTCCCGCTAAGTAGTCTTAGCTCCCTAATACAAAAAAGCCAAGCTGAATTAAGTAAAGATCTTAGACATTTTAGAAATTAATATTAAAGAAATATCAATTGAATATGTTCAGCTGGACTTTTTTGAACAGGTAAAAGAGAAATCTTCATACTTGATGGTTCCGGAGAAACGCTTGTCCTTTTGAGGATCATAATTCTTTAAAGCAATTTGTAGTTCTACAGTTTCTAAAAAATTTCTGGGCTTCTTTTGAGACTTTTCCAGACATGAATTAACGCACTCGTAGAGAGTATCTCTGCTCACTTTAGAACTAAAAATAAAATAAAAATTAAAAAAATAAACTTTGAGAAAACATTATTAATTCAGAAATAATTAATGTCACAATAATTTTCAATGAAATAATAAAAAATTTCGCCGATTTAAAAAGATTTCCATACCTCATTTTTCCTTCCTCTCAAACACAACCTTCGACAACGCTACAAATTTACCATATGAAACTGTGCTGGTGAGTAAGAGTTGAGATGTTTGAAAATGGTTGGGAAAAAAAATTAGATGGAATGGGTAAAAAAGTAACGGTTATTACTTACTTAGTTCCTTTCTCCAATACTTTTGCTGAAATGATAGCATAACTGTATAAAAATAAATAAATAAAATAATAAATAAATTCTCTAACACGAATTTGCAAATTGTAATGAAAAATTGATTAATTAAATAAAATCATATTTAAAGTGAAGTTCAGCTTTCAGTCGAATTTGATTAGTGTTTACTAATTCGTAATACCATTTGATTACTATACACATTGTACTTTCAGTATGGTAGTTTAATCATTATTAAAATAAGAGCAATATCCAATGCGAAGAAACTCATTGTGGAACAGAATTATAATTGATTGTGATCAATTTCTTATCATAAATCTAATTTAGACAAGTACAGATAATTGAATCACATTTCCGAAATCTGATTTCTGCTGGCCTCTAAATAATTTTGAATCTTCACAATTTGATGTGATTGACACTCAAGCTGTGACGTTCTTTTCTTCATAAGCCCATATATTTTAAAGTTAAATAATAGCGATTCGCCGCATGACTGATCAGAAAAATTAAGCGTGGTTCACTGTTGATTCGCAATCACGGGACAGAGAATTAAAAATTGATAACTTGTAGAGATTTATAATTCTTTTAAATAAAATAACAAAAGTTTATTTAAAACTGAAATTAACGCGAGACAAATTTTTCACTCATCACTGTCAAAATTCGAATCATATATGGTTTTATTCCCTAATGCATTATTCTAAAGAATATTTCTAATGTATCATTTTGTTTCAAAAACCACTTTATTCAAAAGACCAAATTATATAAGTATTTTTACATATACAGCAGAACAAAAATTGGCAATGCAGCTCAGGTTAAGGCAATGTGAATGCAAAATAATCGAATGAGAAATTTTACATTACTTTCTTATCCAAATGCCTGTAATATTTTTTTCCGATTTTATTTATTTATTTGGTTACTCAGCTTCTTAGCTATGCCTGTATTGAAATCAGATAAAGTTTCCGGTTCAGATGTTGTGCTCTTCAGTCTATTTTTATTCAAAATAATGATGTCATTTGTCATATTTAGCAATTTGTAAAACACATTGGATAAAGAATTTGAATGTTTAGCCCTAACTGTTATCGAGATACTACTAAAACAACTGTGATTTATTTAACAGAAAATGTAAACATTTTTGTACATGTAAAGAGGCTGAGTTATTTTCTGCATTATAAATTGCCATGGATGAATGTAATATTTTGCATTTACTATGGAAATTTAAAGACCGATATAACCTAATAAAGGAGGATATCATAATGGAAAATACTTTCATGCAGGTGAAAACTGTTTTTATGATAATTCAGGATACAATTTAAATGTTATATACTTACATATAACAATGAACTTTTATTACCTAAATTACAAAAGTACAAAATCAATTCATCGTAAATTTTCGGAAACTTTTTGTAAGTGTGTTTGCTCTATTAAGATGATGAAAACTACAATGAATTAGAAGAATGTAGTTGATTGTATCTATTTCCAGGTAAATGCTATAATAATTTGCTATAAAATTTTGTTTCCATTTCTATTGCTAATCAAACCATTTGTCTTGAAATTCAAGTTTTTCAGCGGATCATAAATCCAAAATGATAGGATAAGGTTAATAGATCTTGTATTTCTTCCGAGTGTTTCTGAGAATTTCATTACAAGCGTTTGCTATTAACACTTGCATATCTTGTACAATACATTAAAATATTCATAGCAAGACCATAATCCTTATGATAATTTTTATTCTTACATATAAGATTAAAATTAATTTCCAATTAATTTGCTGATAACTGGTGTAATTGCAATCATGTTATAGGCAATGCAAATGAGTAAACTATTTTAGAGATATTTTAACAATGTTAAGAAGTTCCTAATAAATATAGATGGAAGTCATTTTATTATTTAGCATGTAATGAGGGTTAATTCCCAGTAAACGGTACGTTCCTTGTCCGCCATCTTGTTTTAATAGCGTACCGTACACTGGGAAATTTAAAAAGAAATATTTTACAATCATATTCAACATTACCCAAGCTTGTGCTAAATTAGTGAAAAATTGAGAGGCATCTTGAAATATAGGTTATCCAAGTATTTTTCCATTCAAATTTCCTTAATTCCCAGTGAACGGTAGGCTCCTTGTCCGCCATCTTGTTTTAATAGCATTGGGATACAGCCTGTAATGAGAATATCTCAAGGTCAGGGAAAAACTAATTCTGATTTTAATTCGATGGTTTAATTTTTAAGACCATTTATAAATATTAAATAAGATAACTGGATGCACTGAAACCTCCTTTCGAAAATCAACTCAAAATTTTTTTATTGTGTTTATTAAAGTTAGACAACATAAAGAATAAATCCATTTTTCATAAATATGATGTATATAAATAAATAAAAAAAGAGTTATTTAAAATATCCTTTAAATATACTTTTTGTAATTTTTTTCCATGAAAAATTTTTTTCAAAAAATAAGAAATGATTAATTTTGTGGGAATCAATCATTATGGTTTCCGTTACGCATGGTCAATTCCAGTCTTTTTGTTATCTTCTTAATTCCATTTTTACAATCATTGTTTTTGCCTCTCCAAGAGAATGTTAATCACTCTATAACCCCTACAATTTGCGTAATAAGTATTTTTCATGTTCACTAAACTCTGGAATCATAATACCAAACATGAAGGACAAATGAATATTTCGTCATAAGCAATTGATGATTATGATAGCGATACAACTCCACACTTATTTTAATTGAGTTGAATTTTAGATAGGTAAGAAAGTGTCTGCCTGTTTTAGAATATTATTTATATTATAATATACGATGAGAATGTCTGAAAGTCTGAGGTAAACAGCCCTTCCTGTCATGAAATGAAAATAATTGGTTCGATACTTCATCTTGTCAAATGTCATTGCGTAGTACAGATTGTGCACGTTAAAATTTTAAAAGATTTAATATCTTCTGTAATAAGTTGTAAAAAATAGGAAAAGAGCTTGTCAGTTCAGATGCCGATATTATCCTCGATCCTTGCAATAAATTTAGGAAAGTTCAATAACTTTGATTGTTAGAAATATGCAGCTGTATATAATTGAGATGGGACAAATAAATGAGAAAAATTCTTATTATCAAAAAGGGGTAAATTTTCCACTCAATTTTATCATTTCACATAAAGTAAAACGTTTCATTTTCCATGCTGTATATCAGTATTTTTGTTCCGTGGAGATACTTAAGAATGAGGATCAAAAGTGTTAAAAAATTATTTTTAATGCACTCTTTCATTATTCATCACTCAATGACTATATAGTTCACAAGAAGTTTATTCTGTTATGCCTAAAAAATTTATAAAGAAAACAATATATCATATAATGGATTATTTGCTTTTGTTGCACTACAATGACTTTTTCACCGCAAGAGATAATTCTACTGGAAATCCTAATTCAAAGCTCATTCTAAATCACTATAAGCATCCGTGACCGATGATGGAGCCTAATATTCGAACTGTTCAATTGAACATTGACAGTTCAACAACCACCAAATAAACATGTAACGGATGATTATATATATCTTATGTAGTGGCATTCTGTGTGTGTGTGTTAGGAAGCATTTCTTAATAAATATCGTCCCTAAATATTAGTTTAAAAATACTTAATTTTAATTATTACTATTTAATTGCTAATTTTGTGAATTCACAGCATTTGAAACTTGATTTATTTATTTAATTCTAAAAAAAAATTAATGCAAGATACTGTAGTTAATGTTATCACGTTAAAAGATTTAGTTAGACTGATTGTATTATAAAGATCACATCAACTTTATTCTAGTTCTTATTGTTATAAAAATGGTCCAGCAGCACAAATAATTAAAAAAAAATTAATTTTTAATACTTAATTCCATTTGAAGTATAAAAATAGTTGTATTACTGACAGTACAAATATTTTCCTAATATCAATAATCGAATGACAAACACTATGAAACAAGTCTAGATTGTAAAAAAGAAAGGTCACAATCAAAAATGTACATTACCGTTTTTGATTAGAAGATCTAGATATTAATATTTTATTTAAAAGTGTTATTTATATATTTCAATGTTATGTTTCAGCAAACAAGTGGATATAGAAACTTATGGCAAGTCCAAATGGGTAAGATGAATCATTTCAGTAAAAAGTACATATAAGAATATTTCATAAGATGTTATAACATGTTTAAAATGTGTTCAATCCATGTTTAAATACTTTCTAACAAACACAAATGTTACTCATAGGTTTAACCAAGAATTACATCGTATTTTTGAAATTCGAAGTGCGGGAAAATGATAGTGAGGAATTAGAACAAAATAAAAAGCGTATTTTGATTCACATGGCTCCCAGAATTCGACTTTCAATCAAAAAATATCCCAGGCGGCGGTTAAAAATATCCTTCCCTAATTGTTGCACAAATTTTTTCAAATTAATTTTAACAGAAGGTTGTGGTTCTGCTTGGGCAAGATGGAGAGCTCAAGAAGACGATCAGTTGACGAGCCAGTTATCGGATGTACGATCACGATATACTTTCATCTTATTTAAAGAATTAGATGAAACCGCTAAAAAATGCCTAGTAAAAGGAAAATTTTCGAGCAATGTCCAATTTAAAAGCAAAACAGTCCAAACGAAATTTCAAAGAACATTAAAACAGTTAAACACCAATGTATCCCATTCTACAAAACTGCATTATTATAGAAGCCGACATGACAAACTTGATAGATTTGTTGCTAGTGAAAGGACCTCCGATATTAGTGATGAAGGTCTGGAAGACATTCCAGAAGATACTAATATACTTGAGAGTAAAAAATCCCTGATATCACATGTTACAGAAAATTTTAAAGGGCCAAAAGACGAAAAAGGCAGCTTTAAGACTAAATCAGGAAAAAAAGCTAGAGTTATCAATAGATTCGGAGAAGGAATACCTGAAGGATGTACATACGACTTAATACTTGTCGCCCCATCTTCATCAGAAGAGGCTGTTCCGGATGATCATAGATTTAAAAAGGATAGCAATGAACTAAATCCTCTTGATTATTTTTCCGAGGAAAAAGTGGTACTGAAAACTCTTCGACCTTCGTTCGATGAGTTAAAAATAAAAAAGGAAAAAGAAAAATGGATTTTCAGACGATTAATGAATAAGATTTGTAGTTTTCAAAGGACTTCAGCTCTTTATGTTCCAAACACCATTAGAAGATCTCAATCGATTGATTCCCTAAATCCCATCAATTGTAATCGACAACGAGGATACTTGAAAATGAATCTATCTATGCCAAACCTAGATGAGATTTTATTCAATCGCAGAAGCAATCGTCTTTCTTTCTTACCGGATTTCAATCATAAAATAAGCAGTGAAAAGAAATTAGTCAGAGAGGATGAGCGACATGGTCCGATAAACTTTTGGATACCATACGGTAATCAAGATCAGACAGAAAAAAGTAGGATTTATAGTACTTCTCCAATTTCAAGAATGTCAGAAGCTCTTCATTTCAAACTAAAAGTTTGCAGGTTTTACATTCTTTTAATTATTTAATAAATACTTTGCAAGTTACTTGAAAATATAAATAGCCATCGATATTCAAGCAAATATTATAACCAATTATAATAATAATTTCTTTAGATTGAGTCCATGAAGTTGTAGATTTTTCCTTTAAATATGATTTTAAAATTTTAATATGACTGATATTATCAAAGTACATTCTCGAGGTATCATATTTTAAAAACTTTACTGATAGAACAAGTTTGAAACAATTGTATGTTTGCAGTAAAATTCCAGATTAATTTAGAGTTTTGATATAGAAAATTAGTTTATAGTAATATAGTTATGTGAATGTTATGTATGGCACATAATAATTTATTTTTTAATCATGATACGTAGAATTCAATAATTCTTAGTAGTTTTGAATAATTTTTAAAAAGCATATGAAATTAATTAATGCAGATTAACATTACATTCATATACAATTTAGTTAAAAGAAATCAAACTAGAACATCAAATATATGATTGTTATAAAATGAGGAAACACCTTGATATAAAATTAATTTATTAATGTCATTTAATAAAAAACACCAAATATAACTTTCTGTATATAAAGTTATATATTAATTTTATTTATATAAAGTTTTATTAGGTGTTTTTTATTAAATAACAAGTTTGAAAATGTATTTTAAATTCATTTAAATGATAGTGATGGAAGAAAACTATGCATTAATATTATAATTATGTATAAATAAAGTAATTAATACATTTTAAACATTTCTGGGAAATTAATGTATTATTCGACCACCACGAGAAGGCGGTTGAGATCTGTCTCCGGTGGAAGGGTTCATTCTTTCAGAGGTTTGGACAGTAAAATGATTTCGCAGTTTAGGGTTAAAACAAATTCTTCGCCCGTTCTTCTCTTTGGCGAAGAACACAATTTTCCCCTCTTCAGTCTTTGCTTTCTACTTAGCTTAGAAGGTTGTATTTTCAGCGCTCTCTTGCTTTTTAGTATTTTTATTTTTATTAAAGCTGTTCTTTTCAGAACAACACATAACGTCTCTAAAAGGGAAAACATTGCGTTCTAAAGAACGTAACATCGTTAATAACGTGCGTATAATTTTTGAAAATGAAAAGTTCAAATGAAAAGAAAGAAGCAAAGTCTACTTCGCTTTCGATACCAATTCAGAAAGCACAGGAACGTACTGCGGCTGCTACTGGCGTTTCTTTTAGAACTGTCCAAAGAATTAAAAAGGAATCCAGGACTGATAGCAGGCTTTCAACTCCTGGGAAACAGCGTAATTGACCTGCAGAACGCAATGTAGTTTTGAACAATTTTGATTTGTGTGTCATTCGAAATACAGTAAATAAATTTTATGCGTTTAATAAAGTTCCATCCAAGGCATTTCCTCTTCTTCGGAAACTCCAAAAACTATATTTTCCCTTATATTAACATATATTATTTATGCGAAATCTGTATGAATTTTATTTTTAGAAATTTTGAGAATTCTTTGATGTTATCCTTTTTTATTTACTTGATATTATACATAAAATGTTTTGATAAAATATGTTATATAATCAAAATTCTTAAAAACTATTTAACTGATAGATTTTACCGAGCGATATATAAATATTTTATATTCCCTCAAATTATTTTAAATGATTCCATAGGTGCACAATATATTTCCTACTATAAACATATATGAATTAAAATAAATTCCGCAACATTTTAAAATATTAGTATGTCGTAATATGATGAAATATGTATCTTGAATAAAAAAAGGCTGTAAAAAGTTAATTTATTACTTACGGAGTTTCTTTTTTGCATAAAATGGACGTTCCTTACATGAAAACTGTCTTCATCTAAATTAACAACAAACATATTCTAGAAAATCTCACCCTTCCCCATTTTCTCAAAAATTATTACGATAACACAACGAAAATAAAAAAATTTTGGGCACATAAATTATTTATCTTTCGGGTCTACAGTTTTTGTTCCTGTTCTTGTGAAAGAAATAAATTCTAAAATCTATCTAATAATGAAATTTTCATGACAAAATAAAAATATTTTCATTCTAAATGTTTTGTCTAACATAACTTAATATATGTATTTATATATTTCTATTCTGGTACTTGAATTCTTCGAAAAAGCATAACACATACATATTTTATTTTCATTCTACATCAAAAGGTGCAAATTAGCCAAATATGGTACCCTAGATTGAGGCGCTTTCTCCTCGTTTCCTTCTCCGTTCCCTAAATTATTGAAATAGACTTCTCTGATAACACGTGACTCTTACGTCACACCCGCCATCTCCTGGCGGTCGCACTATAATTTTAATTCGTAAAGGAATGCACATAGTTATCATATAAACCGAGGCTTACCAATCGTGATTGATTTGAGTATATGTAAAATCGTTTAAATGAAATCTTAAATATTTTTTACATATATTATTTAAAGGATGTTTATTCAGAGCCATTTCTCCCTCTTCAGTTCAATTTGTAAGTCTACATTTGATAAATACAATTTGTTTAATTACAATGAGATAAATACAGTACAGTTTCATAGAGCTAAAGCGCTATGAATAAGGCAGTCAAATTAATTTCAGTCTACCATAGAGGGTGTTTGGAAGTTTTCCACTTTTTTCCTAGCCTTATATCGATTGTACACTATTTATGAAAAGTCTTATAGGAGGTTAAAATATATCAGATGTTCCTATGTCTTACAGCAATTATTGGCTGTTAACAGATCTGTTATTCAAGAATAAGTAATACTAATATGATATAGGAATAATATTTGTGCCATGGCTTAATAGGACCACGCAATTCGCAGTCGTAGTTCCTGAATACAATCCAAGCTAATGTTGAATAATAGGAGAAAGTTTAATGTGCTTCTCCTTTTTTACATGCATTATTATCATGGTAGATTCTTGGGAGTTTTCCATATTTTCTCTCTTGCGACATGCACCCCACTATAAATTATATAAGTATTTATTTTATGGTTATACTTATTTCAAAGTTATATATTTTTGCTAATAGATATGCAATTAAAATATATTTTATCGAAAATACTTGAAAACTTGCTAGGGAAATAATTTATATTAAATATAGTTTCAATGCTTGTGGAAAAAAACACTAAACTTTTTATAGTTTTAAGATTTCCAATCGTGTTTTAAATTTTCGCCAGGTAACTCGAAAATGTTTTAGGTCATTCTTAAAAATGAAACTTGTAACATTTTAGTATTTATTTTACGAAGGAGGTTGCGGCAGACTATCATACACGTTATTTGTTTGGGCAGATTTGTCTTTTTATTTTCAAAGCTCTACTTATGGCAGGTCGCAAACTCGGTAGACCATCCGATTGAGACACCGTCTTATGGTATACAAACCCAGTCTTATGGAGATCTTAGTGTGACGTTGTAATCTGACGTCATGGATACTTTAAACCAATGAGAATTTGTTTACATTCTCATTGTTTACATTCCGGTTCCATTTCCGATTGCAATATTAAAAAAAATATTACTACCTCTATAAAGATTTATAATTAACTCCTCGTCAAATGTAAACTTGTAATAACTTGTACTCTCGATATCAACGGGGTATATTTTTCTTGCGGAAATAGAAATTAGCTTTGTCTCGCGGAAAGTTGCCAGATATTTCAAACCAGCTCGATATCCAGATTTGTCTCGCGCTCCGCCCATTTTTTGACGTAGGTAAGATTTTTGTGACGTCATTTCGCCTCATGTGAATCTCGCGAGATCTTCGGCTTGTCTCTCGATACATGTCTCATGCGATCATCTACGAATTTGCTGCCTGCCTATCTAATTTTCAGTTACGGAAAAAGAAACTTTTGTTTATTTTCCTCAAACACTCTCACTTAAAAATTCCCGAAATATATTCGAGAAAAAATTAAACTTAATTTTTTAAATAAACATTGAGAATTTTGAATTAATATTGCTAACATATATATATATATATAATCTATATATATATATGCTGATTTATTTTAGCAGTTATAAGTTTTTTTTATTTAGAAAATATATATACCAGTATATATAGAAAAAAGATTTTAATTTTCCAGTGTTTTTTGTTTTGTTTCACACTTTGTAATTAGGATTGTCTTAAAGTAAAGATGAAAATATATGAAGGAGGAAAGAGTAAAATAATGTATATTAACATTAATGTATTAAGTACTTAAATAAGAAAGTTAAGAATATAAATATTCTTAAGCATACAATTATTTTTTAGACAATTATTTTTTATTTTTCTTTAGCATACAATTGTATTTCATACATCATTAGAGAAATGCCCGATTATATAATATATAAATAAAAAGTATTATATTTTTAAATTTAGTAGCTTATAACAAACATTTTAAGAAAGTTTAATAGAATTTTTTTCCAAGATTGAATTACCCGGCATGTTCTGTTAAACTCATATTTTTGAACTCAAAGATTATTAGCAAAATTACACACTGGTTCTTTAGGTTTCTCAAAGAAAGGAAGAGAAAGTTCAACGATTTTTTACACTATTGATTCTCTCTTATTATAAAAATAATAAGATAATTTAAAAATTTTATATCAGTATAATAGATTATGTAAAAATCTACCTACATCTTTGTCTTATTAAAGTATTATTAAAAGGAAAAAGGAGTCCTATTCGTTTTCTTCAAAGAGCAAACCTAATATCTCAGAGATAATAAAACAATGGACTGATTCTCCTACTGACGATGAAGATTGCCAATCTCTGGACTCTGTCTCGTTAGAAAATAAGACTCGGAAAATAACAATTGAAGGTAAAAATGAATTTTTTTAAATGCATATCAAATGTATCATAATATTTTATTTTTTGAAGAGAGTTATTAATATCTAGTGAATACTATATTGCTTAATCTAATTCACCTCTAAGCCATCCGCTTAAGTCATTCTAAAACAAGAATTTCCACACATTTGTTCACCAGCCGCATATGCCCCACCACACTATAAGCACTAATTTCTACCACACTATAATCCTTTGTAAGTAAAAGTGATTACAAAACTATAAATACTAAATTTACTACCTGTATCTAAACAAATTAAAACATATTATTCAAATTATTTTTCTTCATCTTGCCAAAAATTGATATCATTTATTATTTTGTAAATAAATACTAGAAAAAAAATATTTTTTAGATAAACTTTATTTACCAATTCATAAAATTAGAATTTTCTTCCAGTTTTGAATGAAATGGAAAAGGAATATCTAGTACGACAAAGAATACTTACTGAAACTCCTGACAATAAAACTACAACAGAATCCTCTCAAAAGTCATCAAAGATACTTACGAATACCAGAGATATGAGTTTCAAAAACGTGTTAGAAATAAATTCAGATGAACTGACTATAGAATTAAAGCGTATTCAGCTCATTTTGTTTTGTGAAATAGAAAATGGAGAGATTGCTAGATTCCTTTTAAAGCCAGATTCAGTGACAGAGGTATGATTCAAAAACATAATTCTGTAAATAATTGTAAAATAATTTATAATTAGTATTGATTATTTAATGAATTTTGGAAGAAAAGCTTGAAATCTAAACACTCAAACTTTTAAACATTATTTGTCCATTCAAAATTACTGAGTACTGTAACAAAAGTTTAAGAGCTTTAACAAAAATATATTCAAGTCTGTAATAACTAAATAATAATTGCCAAAATAAGTAATTAATAACTGCCAAAAGCATAAAATTGCAGAGTTGGTACGCATCAAGCAGACAAACAAAAGCAGATTTATTTCGATCATTTTCTGATGTCTTAATTTGGAGATATTTTTAAGTCGATCGTGAACATATATGCATTATGTCTGGCTTCATGTAACAAATCAATTTTGCAAATAGAATATCAATCTGCTTTCGTCATAGCACTTAATTTTCGATAACAGATACAGATTCCGTAAGTCCAATTCGATATAAGTATTAGGACAACTTGTGCAACATAGAGACTTAGCTATTTTAATTACGCCTTCGGACAACATTTCTATTTCAGATTTCAAAACTTTTCCACGATGTTGTGAAACGCGATAAAGAAGAGTAGCTATCAGAGGATGACCTGTCTCAACAGATATTATTCCTTTCGTCGAACATGTTTGGCACTTTATGCCGTGGTGATCGAAAGATAGTGAGTCCGATTTAATTGAGATCCATCGTATTCATTAAAGGTGGCTGAAGCACATTAAATAGGTGTTGTCGTAATATCTTCTAAATAAAATGATACCACTAGAGGTGGCCAGTGAAAAGAGATCTGATAGATCTCTGTTTCTAAATTATGGAGACTCCCTCCCGTCTGCTTTTATTAACTGGAAAGTATGCTCGTGCCCAACTCAGGAAAGTATGCTGATGCAACAACAAGAGTATAAAATTGCAGTTCCTAATAATATTCCATTGCTTTGCCTCCGGTAAAATAATAAGGTCGATGGGAATGGACCTACATTCAATGCTAATATTAACCTTTGTTGTCAAAACATCGATTATGGGTTTCTATCCATCCGTAAGTGTCATCGTCAAGGTTTCCTTTTCAATAAAAAAATCTTCTTTCTCTCACACTCTAAAAAAAAACACTTATTTTACAGCAAAAAGTGCTGGCAATTTGGGCGCCAGTATAATCTACTGTAAATTTACAGCATATCCGTAAAAATTTTTCAGCATATTTAACTGTAATTTTTACAGTACTTTTTGCTGTCATTTTTACAACATTTTTTGCTGTAATTTTTACAGTACTTTTTGCTGTAATTTTTACAGCATTTTTTTATGTAATTTTTACTGCATTTTTTTATGTAATTTTTACTACACTTTTTACTGTGCATTTTACTTCAACCTTTCCAGAACCTATTTTAAACCTTTTGCTATTTACAGCTATCATCAGGTTTTCCTAATTTTATTTCTATTTTCATTCTCCCCTCCACTTTGTTTTAGTTCTCATGAAACATTTACTTAGGAATTAATTTTTATGTTAAGATAATTTTTGAAAGAAATGTAGATTATTTTTCTCATGACAAGAAAATGCAATTAAGAAAATTTAATTCATCCCTTTTCTCATTAAATAAGTGCATTAATGTCCTCTTGAAACTCATAATATATTATGGATGCAGAAAGATTTATATTATAACATAATTATTATTAAAACCTTTTTTATTTAACTATTTTTTAGAATCAAACAATTTAAAATATATACTTTTCATTTTACAAATATTTTTTGCATAAGCAATTTGATAAATATTTAAAGATAAGTGTATAATGAATCCTGACACAATGCTTAATGACTACGATTGTTATTTAAATGATTTCCAATTGAAATGTATAAGATATTTCTTTCATATTCTATCAAATGTTAAGATATTTGTTGTTTAAATACAAAAACCCTTTCTGTTTTTTGACCAATTTTATTGAATTTCTTGTAGAATTGAAATTCATTGAAACGTATCATTCTTATATTTTTATTTTAACTGAGAGCATAAAATACACAATAACCAACTTTCTTATTATGTGCTAAGTAATTTAACAAATATTAATGATTGAATATGAAGCAATTTGTAATTCAATATACGTAGCATAAAGAATATAAATGTTACATTGCAGAAGATATCATTTTTCAGAACATTCTGTTATTAATTATTTAACTTTCAATACCATACACGATGATTAGTTATTTAGACTTTTTACCCCAAAGTCGTAATTTTAAATATAGGTTGAATTTTTATAACGAATTTTTAAGAAATAAAGAAAGAATAGTTATATTGAATAAGATATAAAACTAAACATAAAATCAATATTTGATTTACCTACCATTTTATAGACTAAGGATAGAATAAAACCTTCAAAAAATTCCTTTTTACTAAAAATACGAAGGGCAATTAGTTAACAATATGATATTTCAATTATACTGTACAGACAATAAAAGTTAACTTTTTGATATTATTTAGATTTTTTTTCCTTTAAACTTTTTTCCATAATAATAAAAGCAAATAAAAATTCTGTGGAAATAAAGAGTTTTTATTTAACAATTGACAACACACAAACAATAGCAAAGAACTTTTTTTGTTTATTTATCCTACATTTTAATCATAATCATTCAAAATTAGACAAATTATTTAAAAGAGATAATACGCGTGCTTGAACACCATCTTTGACAGATATTTTGGATTTGGTCCCTCGACAGGGGTTAATGCTGAATATGCACCTGAAATACAAAAAATAGAAATTAGACATACAGCAGATTTGCTTGCAAAAATTTAACACCTATTCCAGTTTTCAAATGTGCCTGGAGTTGACATCAAAAGACTTTAGTCCTACTATTAATAGTTATTATGCGACTTTTCTATTAAACTTTCTTTACAAATCCTCCTTTGTTAGTTTTTAGTCTTCCAAAACATCTACATATTTAAAATGTTTTAACTTTTAAAAAAAATGTAATTATGTTAGAAGGTAACGTTTAATGTGCACTATGTTTACTATAATACTAAATTACTATAAGTATTCAATAGTATTAGAAAAAGTGTTGAGCACAACATATTTTAAATAAATTAGGCAAAAACAAATTAGAAAGCTTTCACTCATGTACTTCTGTTTCTTAATTATAGTTCTTTATTCTATAGTTTTTTTATTCTAGGAATTTAACATATTTAATAAAAGAAGTCTAAAAAAATATGAAACATTTAATTCTATTTCTTTAGAAAATGAAATTCGATAATCAAGTAATCTTTATAACAATCAAAACGCTTAAATAAAATATTATTATAATTTCTAAGAAGTTTTCATGATTAAAATATCAATCAACTATATTAACAATCTAGTACAAAACATTCTAAATTTTAATAAACTAGTAAAAATATATTGACAATTTATTCAAACTCCTTTGTATAAATTGAGCTTAGAATTTTCTGAAATATTCAATCAAATTTATACGAATTTATATCAATAAAAGTAAACTAATAGTTTGTATAATAAATAATGAGAAAATTGTACTTTACCTTATATTTGGTGATTCAGTTACAAGGGAAATTCAAAATTCTAAACACAAGCAACATTTATAATTTCACGGAAACGAATGCAAATGAAAATAAATAATGACGTCGTTTTAGAATAAAAGCAAACGATAATCCCACCAATTTGAAGCGCATGCGCAGTGACAAGCGATTTTCTCTCTCTGAATTTTACAGTAAAATTTACTGTAATCTTCAATGTTACTGTTATAGCTATTTAAATAACAGTGATTTTTACTGTATTTCTTCCGTTTTTTTTAACAGTGCAGTAGGTGATAAAAGATACTAGTAACAATAGATCAGCTTACTCCATTGTCTGCAGATGTAGTACTATTCAAGTCATTTATGTGGATTTTCAAAATTGGAGTCAGAACTAACGTAGATTTAAGAGAATACATGGCAGTATTATTAAAATGAGCTCCGAGTCTCATTTGTAGGATCGCAGATGGGACATTTTGGCTTTATGTAACCTGAGGCGCCACATCCATAAAACTTTATAGTAGATGAGACATCAGATTTACTTTCAGGATGAAAAAATCATTTCGATGACTTTTATTTCTTATTCTCACTGGAACATACATATTTGTTATATTTTTTTAATCATTCCTCATTGGGTAACTTATTTCATGCACATATTGCTGCTAATAAAAATGCAACCCTCAAGGAACTCTTTCACTTTGAACGATACCAAGAATTTGTAACGTAATCGCTATATATGCGATCGGCCCATCTCATTGTACTAATGTATCGTGATAATAGGAATATTGTGCGTAAGGCAGTGATAGATCGCCCAGTCGCATCACGAACCACAGCACAACAGAAATAATCTGTTATGCATCATTCGAGTGTCAGCTCATACCATTAGACGTCATTTCCACCTGAATGGAATGTCCGCAAGACGTCCATTGCTATTTTTTTACACTTTACTCAAAACATAAACGTTTGTGTCGCCAATGGTACAATAATCGAAGGACATAGACAATGAAATGCATTTACAAATGAATCCCGTTTCTGCCTGCAATTCCACAATGGTTGGATTCGGGTCTCGAGATATCATAATGAGTGAGTGTTGCAAAGTGCGTTATGCATCACCACATAGGTCCTTTATCCAGTATTATTGTTTGTTGCAAAATTGAATTTCACTACCGCATACCTCAAACACTCATTGTCAGTATACTGAACAACCAGCGCAAACTCTGAAGCGTGGTTTTTCGTTTCAGAGTTTGCGCTGGCTGTTCCATATTCAATAATACTGAACACCGTGGCAGACAATGTTCAAAAATTCCTTACCCATCAAATTGAATTGTTTTCTTGACTGTATTACATTTTTGCCTACTGAAAAGCCGCTAAACAAAACAAGTAGCCTCACAATTTTGAACCACAGTTAAATGGCATGATTGCTTGTTCACACGATCTATCGCCAATCAAAAAATAGAACTCCCAGCTTGCACAACGATTAGCTCGTAATACGCCAGATCAACTTAGTCAATATATAGAATCGTTATAATATTGACACAATTCACAAAGATTATATCCAAAGCCTCTATATTCTATGCCTAGGCGCGTGGCATTAGATATAGCCAACAATAGCGGTTACACTAACTACTGATTTTGTCACTGTCCACATTTCACAAGATGCTTTAATTTCAATCATTTGATTTTTGTGTAACATGTTATTTGTCAAATAATTTTTTTTTGGGGGGGGGGGAGCTATGGTATCGCTGGTGTTGCATTTTAGATAACTAGTTTACAATTCATAATATATATATATGTATAAATTTACTAATTTTTTAAAAATTACAAAATTTTAAACAATAATTTGCTTATCCTGTATTTGTAAGGGAAGAATAAAATTGTCAATGTATCAAAAAAGTTAATTTTTTCACAGGTGAATTGCCCACGTCTTCTAGGTTTCTTATACTTTTTTGAAAGAATGAAAGATTTAACAATAACTGAAATTATAAGTAAACAGGATGAAAAAGAGCAAGCAAAAGTTATTTTATATTTTATGCAGGTATTTATTTATACAAGTTTCTGAATTAAAAAAATTAATAAAATAAAATTGATTAGCAGTTTAAAAGTTTTGCAGATAAGCAGTTTAAAAGTAAATAGTACAGATAATTAAAAACTTTAAATGCTTAAATTTCTTGTGAGAATTTTTACGTATTAAATATTGCCAAAAGAATTCTCTCATAACAGAAAAAAAAGATCAGAAATTTATATATGGGTAAAAAATAATGGATACAAATATAATTATTTAAGCATTAAAAATGGCTACTTTTCAATCCATTGAAAATTGTAAATTCTGAAAACAATTTCATTATTTCATCTTGATTTAGGATAATTAATTTCAAGTATTCTTATAAGTATAACTTATAAGAATAAAATTAAATAGTATAAGTTTAGAATCACATACAAAATATAATGAAAATTAAACAACATATTTAAATTAACAATATTTACATAGATTTTTGGCAAGATAATAAAATTTTATCAAGATATAAAATTCAATAATAATACATTATTGCTCTTTGCTTAAAATCAGCGTTAACTTTTTAAACATCATATATTTAATAAAACAGGCTAAAAAATTTTCGGATGTGTTTAAATTCCAACAATGTGAAATAACAGCTATAGTATAATTAGAAAAGTGGATTTGCTATTGTTTACTATACAGCATTTTGCAGTTTAAAATCCATTTAAATAATTTATTTTACAATCTAGAGTATTCAGGGTACATAGAGAGAATTTAAAAAAATAAAATATTATGTTTCCCAAGAGAAATAAAAGTAAATTTCTTCTACTACATAAAATATGGTTATATCAATATTTTGGAATCGAATGCTTTCAGTTACTATACACTTCAGACTGTTATTTATTACATTCTTTATTGTGATACCTATCAGCTGTTCATCCTCCAACATTTTTTTTTTAAATTTCTTGCAATAGTAAAGTATACTAATCGAAATTAAAGATATAATTATTACTAAATGATATACAAATTAAATTGATTAATAATAAGTAATGTACTATGATGTGATAAATGAGAACACAAAAGTGAACTAGAAAAGAAAAAGATCAATTATTACAAGATCCAAATCTAATTATTACAAGACTACTTCATATTTCAAATTCATAGGAAATTTGGTGGATAAATTATAATGTTCACACATTTATGCATAAAGTGCAATTTATTTTCTATTTTTGAGCAATTAACATAGCAATTTTTTTTAGAATAGTAAATTTGGTAAGTGATTCTAACAAATATTTGAACAGGAAGAATTTTAAGATCAAAAATTATTTGTAATATTGATGGAAATTTAGTAAAATTATGAAATACATTACAGTTAAATGGAATAACTTATTAACATTTTTATAAAAGATTTAGAAGAAAAAAATTTTTTTTAGATCAAGTATCAATTTATATTAGAAAGAACCATTATTCAAAGAATTTTTCTCTAAATCAATATTTATAAACCTAATAAATCATTAACACAATATGGATATTTGTTAATAGGTGGCTCAGTCAAGCTACAAAATAGGAAATAGGCAATCAAGTTTTGCAATACTTTGTGGACTTAGCAGCCCACTGGTTTGCTCATGCATAGGAGGATGGTCTATCCTTTGTAAAAGAAGAGATACTGAAATGAAGTAAAATAAATTTGGTTTCTTTAAAATTAAAAATTATATTTTTATTGTTAAAAATAAGAGCGTAACATATAATACCAAAATTCTTTACTTCTAGACATTTTTTAGAACTTATAGATAAATGGGGGAAGAAAACATTTTCAGCTACAGTTATTCCTACATTTGATGCCTTTTATATAACTATTTCCGACATTCTGGTGGAAAAAAGTATGGTCATCAATCCGAATCATATAGAAGAGAAAAATACTTGGAAGAAACTATCAAGTAAATACAAATTAATACACCTTCATTTTGCTGAAATATACTAAAATATTTTGCTAGTCACTGCAAACTTTTTGTTTGTTTAATTATAAATAGAAAAGGTTATTTGGATTATTTGTAAATATTATGCAGGAATTTTATTATTCAAGTAAAATAATTTTAAATTACTTTCATTAGGATTACAACAACACAACAAATTATTTTAATTGTAATTACATAAATTTATTATACTATGCATTATAAAATAATACTATAGTAATAATTTTAGCACAGAAAGTTTAAAGATGTAATAAACAATAATTTTGGCAGAGACTAAATAATCATTGTGAATAATAGCTTTTATATAACGTGAATTAAATCTATATAGAATGATTAAATGATGTAAACAAAAGGTTAATTCAAGCATTTTGTATAATTTATTTTAAATTAATATAAATTTATAAATAAATTGCAAATTTTTTTATCCAATACAATAAATTGTTAAACAGAGCAATGTATTAAAAAATGATCAATTGCGAAATTCACTTGAAGTAGTAAAAGAAGATACATTTTCAATAATTAATTAAATTGATGTAAAACATTATTTTAAGTTCACTACATTAAAAAAAAAAGTTCTTTGTTAATAAATACTGTGTATGTAGTAAGCATTTTCTCCTAAGGCTGTAAGTAAGTTTGAAAAGAAAAACAAGATAATTTCCCCTAAAAAACCCTTTAAGTTTGCATTACAGTTTGGCTTTTTAAATCAAAATTTTTTTATTTTTTAAATGTTTAAGTTAATAAAATAAGAAAATCGTTTAGATATTACTTATTCAATTACGCATTGAATAAAATATTTAAAACAACTCGGGAATTATTCTTTTAATCTCCATTTTCATATTTAATGTCAGTAATAATCATATTTTATTAATTCTTTACTTTTTTATAACAAATATATTTAAAAATCTAATTTTTTAAAAAAATTAATAAGCTGAAGGATTTTTTTTAGGAAGGAAGGGAAATAAAAATACTCCATAAGTTAATAAAAGAAATAAACTTTTTTCTTTGAACTGCGGGCATTGCGTGACTAAACCTTCACCACAAAATAGAAACTGCTACTCATTTATAGTTACCTGGTGGGTAGCTGTGAACCAAGTCATGGAGAAAAATAGCATTTCCCCCATCACAAACACATTTATAAGGTGAGCCCCAGTCATTCATCATTGAAGAAAGTACAAGAAAACATAAAGAGAGAAAAATGTTCATGCCTGAACCGGGACTAACAGCATAGAAATCAGAAATGCAAACCCCTCAGCCATCGGCCGGCCAGAAAAAATAAACTTACAAAATAAATGCATTTTAATCAATTAAATATACATAAATTCATTAAAATGCTTCCAAAATCAGTTATCAAAAATTATTCTTTATTAAATTGGTGTTAACTATGAATATTTTATATCAAATTCTTTCTGATAACATCTTTCAATTTTTGTCTCTAAATATATTATACCTTTAGAAAAATCAAAAAGTTTTCTTGATTAATAAAAAAAAAATTAAAAATGTTTCATTATGATAAAATAAATTGTGTAGAAGTTTATTTTGTCCCAAAATAATGTTTTATAAAACTGTCATGTAGCTAAATATGTAGTTGAAAAATGTAGACTAAAATTTTTTATCATAACATCTTTTAAATTCAATAACAAAATCTTTATTCATAAAAAAATATGATTTTTTTAAAAGATTAAAAAATAATTTACAATAAATTATGTCATGAAATTAATTGCTTACATTGATAAGCAATTAAACTTTTTTGTTGAATTATTGAATTTTCTTCACAAATAGTGATACAATTCTACTTTCATTCCAGATTTCTAAATGTTTATTCATAACTAAGAATAATTTGACAACATTTATTATGAAAAGATAAAATATTAATTTAATAAATTTTTTAATATATGAGTAATACAAAGTCTAAAGATTTATCACTAGATAATTTAATATGAACAAAAAATTATTCAGATTTATCACTAATAATATTAACTTTAGAAGAGAAAGATTTAAATAATTTTTTTCCCCCATTATTCAGAAAAGTGACCAAAGTTAAATTTAGCCAACATCACAAAAAATGTAAGGATTTTAATTTCAGTTAAAAATTAGAAGAGGCAAATAAAAGCCTTATTTTCTGACTACCTATTCTTATAGGAAATAATTCATTCTTAAGATTAAAAAAATTAAGAATGAAACAAAATTTTATTTTACTGAACAATTTATACATAACTTGGCTTTTTTATATCAATAAAGGATAAGTTCTTATTTTTTAATGTTACAAAAAACATTTTGATTAATTGTCATTATTTTTCACATTTAACAACAAAATTCATTAACCATAATTATTTTACAGAAATAACTCATTAGCATTGGATTATCTCAATATAAAATTGTGACCAATATTTAGACAAAGTTATAAAAAAATTCTGTTTTTGAAGCAGCTACAATAACAAATAACTAGTACTATGAATGATGTCAATAAGATTTAACAAAGTAAACAATATGCAATCAAGAGTCAAATACTTTATTGATGAAAAGTAAATGATATAATGTTTTTACATACATTCAATGAATATATTTTTTATTACAGATTGGCTAACAGGTAAAGAAAAAAGAAGCAAACAAGTAACTACTCAAGCTTATAATATACATTCCATATCAAGATCTCACTGGCAAACAAACAACCATCATAACCAAACAATGAATAGAAAGAAAAAATACTTCTTAAAAGAACTAAGAACTTCATGCAAAAATGAAATTTTAGATAGTGTCTTGAGCACTATCGAGAATTTTAGAATGTGCTACTATTTTAAAGAGACAGAATTTAAGAGTAATGAATACACTAAAAATTTTTTACTGTATAAACCATATAAAAATGAATACTAAATAATACAACTGAAAATGAGAATGAAATCTTTCATTAGCGTCATGTCAACTTTAAAACAAATCAACAGGTTAACATCAAAATGAAAACAATAATGGAGAGTGAGATATAAAATATCATGCAAAACTGTCATCTCAGTTATTAGATTAAAAAATAAAATAATAATCCAATGGCAGTGTGGTTAAAAAGCGAGCTATTACATTACATTTTTCTTGAGCATCATTGTACTGAATAAAATAAACAAATCACTTCTTCTTTCCTTTGCGACCAGCTTTTGCCTTTGTTGTTACAGGTGTTTTCTTTTCTGCAGTAGCACTCGATCCTCCAGCTCTGGCTCGTAACTCGCTTTCAATATTTGCTTTTATCGTTGATTCCAGAGCCTGTGAAAATTATGTTTAAAATAATATTAACAAATTATTAAGAAAATGGGAAAAAAAAATATTTTTAACGGAGTTACTAAAACCTTTTGTAACTTCTTTCTTTGTGGAGCACTTTTCTTGGGTGTTTTCTTTGTTATACAGCTCCCTAAATGAAAGAAATGAAATATTGAAATAACAGAATAAAAAGAGCAAAACAGATATATTGGTATTGTCTTATCGACTACATCGGCATAAAAATACATTATTTAAACATGTGATTTAACATTAAATAAATTAAAAATAAAGTTATTATCCATTTGTTACAATGAATGAAGATATAAGTAATACTGTTCTGTTTTTCCTCCATGTTAAAAAAATTTTTTTTTATTGATGGCAAATTTTTATGGAAAAAAAGATCGATGGAATAATACATAAGTACCAATATTTTAAATAAAATGATGACTCGGCTAACAATCCTGTTTATTCAATTGATCAAAGAAAACCACACACATTAATTGCAATTGGAATGCAAAGTTGATAAAGCTTGCAGTTTTAATGTACCTCAAACTGTTGAAAAACCTTTAAATTATCTATTTTTAACAATTTAAAATAATTTTCAATGCAGCCCAACCATCTAAGTTTTGGTCACCCTTTTCCAAAAGCCAATTTTGTTTGGTTATGAAGACTTTCTTTGTAGATCTAGCCTTTAAATCTAATGAGGTGCCAAGACCAGATTAAATTTGTATTCCTAAAATTAATTATATTTGGATTTTGATATATTCTGTATAGTTCAATATTTGTTTTTCTTGACACACCATTTACCTGATCATCCACAAAAATGCTTCTCATGATTTTTCTCTAAAAAACTGACAGGGTTTCTTGTCTTTTTCTGTCAGCATCCAAGATTTTTTTGTTTGTTTGTTCTGTACCAAATTAAATATTTTCAGTAAACTGGACAAATGTATTCCATAGAAATATTTTTCTGTATTTAATGACATTTGTATTAATGGTCAATACCTCTTAAAAGTTCTTATCACATTAAACAGTCATGTGATATAAAAATAATATTTTTATTGTAATTAATGTAATTATAACCATAACAATATTTTTTAAATTATAAATCTGTTTATTATTTTTTACCTTTTGTATGATCAACAATATTTTACATTATGGACATGCAGCTATTATTTATACATTAGTTCAATCAAGATTAAAATTTTTTACAGCACGTAATTACCATATTACTTTCCTTTACTTATTAATTGACCAGATTTTATGAGTGATATCACTATAGAAGACATTTGTCATTAACATCTGTGACAAATGGCTTGGGAATATCTGTTTGGCTGTAAATGTTCTGTTTATAAAAGTGCCTTTTAACTGTAATCATAACACAGGAAAAATCCAAATATTGATTGAGCTCCATGTGGTCACTTTTGCTGCTGTTTTTCATTTTTTAGACATTACAATTCCCTTTCGGTGAAAATGCGCTTTAGGTCCCCTCCTTAACGCGATTTCAAAAACACCCATGCCATGGCGAAAATTCTACTGTTATTTCAAAGTGAAATTTAATTAGCGACCGATGAAAAGGCTAAAACAAACGAATAATTATTGAGCATACGCGAAAAAACGCTTCAAATTCAAGAGTTGGCGAAGTAGGGGACCTAAAGTGCAGATTAACATCCATTTCAATACCTGGGGATTTCCTTCATTGAGCTCCTCTTTGAGCCCAATATTTTATTTAGTCAAAATTTTCTTGCTACAAACCTTAAAGTTGGGATGTTTAAGTTGAACATGATAGACAAGATTCTACAAATCAGCTAGTGTTAAATTTTGAGGGGCCCAACATTTTAAGTTTGTGAAAAAAATCCAAGATCTAACAGAACTTTAATAAAATTATCACATACTAACAGAATGCATAAATTTCTATAAACAAAAGTAGTAGCTATTATATTTTAATGTTTATGAAGTATATCTCAAATAATCATTTTTATTTATAAATACTTATATTATTTTGATGATGATTATCGTGTAATATAAGTTACGGTCTGCATTTGCTACAAGTTAAATTGTTAAGTAAATATTAATAATAAAAATTAATAAATTAAATAAAGTACAAAGTAACATGTTCAATCATGGTACTTCAATAAAAAGTTAAAATCATTTAACAAAATTTAAAATAAAATTATAATGAAAATATGTAAAATGAGAAATACATTCACAGTATGCTATAAAACACAAAAAATAATGAGTTAATTTATACTTTTATTTCCAATGCAGCAGGCAATTACAGACTTTATTCTTATGCCATACAGAGATCAAAGAAACACAAAACAAATTAAGAACAAGAAATTAGTTCAACACAATAACAGTAAAACATTATTTTAATTGTGGAAATAAAGTTTATTTATTTGATTGTTTGAGTTGACTTAGTTTGATTACTTTTAATAAATATATAAGGTAAAATCCATTATTCTACGAAAAAAATTATATTTTTAAATTACGAATAACTCATAATTATTATTACATTTATTATTAAATCCAAAAGCTCATAACTTTTAAGTATAATCAGAGCTAGGCATGTACAGTAAGTAACAGAAATATTTCAAAATACATTTTCCCTCCTTTCCATATGTATTTATTTACCTTTTTTAGAAACTTTAGTGATTTTAGGTTTCTTGGGATTACTTTTCCCAGCTTTCATGTGTGATCCTTGAGGCATTTTTCTTCCACAATAAAATTTCTTAAATATAATATTCTATAAATATACAAAAACAGTAAATAAAACTAAGAAAATAAAAATTTTTATATTTTTACATTTAAACCTTAAAAGCCGTTATTTATTTTTTTTAACAAATATCGCAAATTAGTTGTCACTTTCCTGCTTCAGTTGTTCACTTTAAAAATATTAATAACAACCAGCATAAAGCCCCTATTACATTAGAGTTGCCGATATTTCATTTTGAGCAACTCCCATAGACTTAACATTACGTGACGTCACAGCTCGATTTTCGGCAACTCGAGCTCATCGTCCAATGAATGTTCGAGATTTCTATTAGGTTTGCTATAAGTAAATAGCTGTTTTACTAGATTTAATAACAGATCGCTTTTCTGGCTAACATTTTTAAGGTTGCCATATTTTACTCTGTAGGTGTCCAGATTTCATGATGATTTCTTATTTGGGAATTTAATTTGTAGCCAAAATTTGTTTACATTACGCCATCTTGCTATTGTTTCACTCAATTTTAGCGTTTGAAACTTCACGTTTAGAATGATCAAGAGCTAATCTTTGTCGACGTGATATCTGGTTAAAAAATTTCTTAAAACTTTTGAGTTAATTTCCTAAATAAATAATATTATCAAGGCCTTAAATAAATAATATTATCTAGATCCTTTAAATTTTTAATTTCACAAACAAGTTTTTGATATAAAAAAATCACTAAAATTCCTTTGTTTCTAAAAGAATATTTTATTTTTAATTATCTTAATATTCCACTCAAAAAATTCAAGCCCAATTTGGATTTTTATTTCTCTTTATTTTTTTGGATTGTTTTATCAGTTAATTTTCTGGAATAATTTATAATTTAAATTTACATGACATCAGCATCTTTTACACTAGTATCGGATGGATTTAATGTTTATTTTAATAAAATTTTATTATATAATGAGTGATGATTAAGTACAAGTTAGATATTACTCCTGTTGTATTTTGTTTTTATAAATATTTATTTCCAGAATTATTGAAATCTTATAAATGAATGATAAACTTAGTGATCATTAAAAAAACAATAATTTTGAAAATGATCATGTAAACATCTTAGAAAACTATAAACTGGGAAAATTCTGCAAGATAAATAAAATTTATTTTGAAAAATTTTATTACTGAAAGATTGTAAATTAAATGCTACTTTAATGAATTCATATAATTTTTAACTATTCATTTCCTACATAAAAATTGAAAGCTTTATCTCTAATATAGGTATTTTAACAGGTGAACAGCAAATAGCTAAGCAGGAAATGAAAATTAGTAATGAAGAAAATAACACATATTAATAATTTGTGTTTTACATTAAACAATATAATAAAAGAAATTAGTAACTATATATAAAAAAATTTACACACCTTTATTTAGAAAAGATTTTGGAATTAAAAGAAAATTTATGCAAGTAAAACATCATAAGAAATATAAATTAAATAGCTGAGAATTTCTATATTGAAATTAATACTATTGCTACAAATAATTTTATTTGTTTTTAAAAATCTTCATGCTCAATTAAGTTTTATAATACTCACTATTCTATAGTTATTTTGTAGAATTAAAATTTTAAAATTATTTGGTATTTTGAAATGATATTTATTTATAGTTTTAATAAAATTAAGAGATCACTCAAACAACACAGGTGAAAATTCTTATCACGTGTAAACACATCTTTATAACGATGATATTTTTAACATTAATTCGGACACTATTTCATCATACGTTCTTTGTTTTAATTTAGTAAATTTATATTGGGAATCTGAATTATCCCATATATGAGGCTTTACTCTTATCATTTCAATAAAATCAATTTCCATTTCTTTTGTCCATTCAACACAGATATTTGCCATTTTCAAGTATATATATTTATCACATGCACTCATTAACAATAATGAAAACATGTTATTTCTTGGCATCTTATTGTTTCCGCTTGGCGAAAGTAAAAGACAACACCAGTTCCGTTGATCATCTATTGGCGATCGAATTGCTCGAGTTGCTGCTGCATGCACAAAAAAATTGCTCATTTTCGGCAATTCATGACGCCAATAACTTTCATTTGGCATAAAATTTGGCGAAAACTTGGCAATGATCAAATTTCAATTGCGCAGCTGTAAAAAATATCTGAAATATCATTGGACGACGTGTCCGAGTTGCCCAAAATCGAGTTGTGACGTCACGTAATGTTAAGTCTACGGGAGTTGCTCAAATTGAAATATCGGCAACTCTAATGTAATAGGGGCTTAAGATGTGTTACATCGTTGAAAAAGATTTTCTTAAGCGTCCTCGTATAAGCATATTTTCTTTCGTCTTTAAATTATAATGAAAATTACTAAAAATGAAATTGACGACATTAGTGTGACGTCATTTCTACAACTGTTTCCAAACAAATACAATGTAAACATTTGTTTAATATTGTATTTAAGAGTGCCTTCTTGACAAACTTGGAGATTTTTGTTTGGCTATCGATTTTATTGGTGATTTTTGTTGGCACAGAACAATGAATTGTTCTGTTGCAACCAGAATACGATTGGAAATAAGCCCAGCTTGGTGATTAACTGTGACTACAATTTGGCGAGAATCAAAGGTTAAGCAAACAAAAGGTTAAAAGTTTTAACAAACACGTTATCCTTAAATAATGAATATCAATTTCAAAAATAACAATTTAAAAATCTATAACCTAAGTCTATGGCAGTTTCAATGATAAATGACGCTTAACAGCAAATGTTTGGAAACAATATGACGTCACAACTAATGTCGTCTATTTAGCTTGAATGTTTTTCAGAATTTGTATGCATACATGTATGCTTTTCATTATGATTCAAAAGATACAATAAAAATACAAAAGATGTCATAGAGTCAAAGAAATTTTTTCTGAAAATGCTTAATAAAATTATAGGAAGATTACATTTGAAATTGTTTTACAAATAACAGAATTTCACACGTACACACACGTGGACAATCAACAATAAATTTCAGTTAAGGCATGTTCATATGAACAAATGTTTTAGTTTTGCAAGTACTTGGAATCTATCAATACTGTTTGGATATGCAAAGATTTTAAAAATGGGATAATAAGGAAGAATATGTTATGCGTGTATAAGATGGGAGAAAAAGCAGTATCACCAATTAAGTTAAAAAAAAATTTACGGAATTGGCAAAGCTAATATATTTTAAAGTTAATTTATCCGGGGAAAAAATTTTAAATATCAAAAAAATTATCTACATACTTAAACAATATTATTGATATAATGTAAGATTAAAACTCTATACCTCATGAAGTCTCAATTATTTTATTTTGCTTTATTAGGAAATGAAACTAATAAACTGAAAAGAAATAGAAATCCAGTTTCATGAATAACTTATAGATAACAGTATCGACATTTTATAGCTTGAATACATAAAAAAAATTAAAGCATAATATTTTTTATGCCTAATTTAGTAATGAAAATATGAGAATAAGAAATATATTATTTTATTGAATTTGACAATTTTATTTTGCTTTTTCATTTTTAAATGTAATTTTTATTGAATGTGGCATAAAATTTTACAGAAATTCAACAGAAACACGATTTATAATGTTAAAGCAATCTTTGTAGAGGAGGTCGTTATTAGAAAAAAAACTGTTAATCTGATTAAATTTATGCTTAACTTATGCAGAAATATTATTAAAATATGTTTGAATTTAGAATGGATTTATTTCTAACCAAGCACATTGAGAACATCCAATTGATTTGGAATAAATTAAATTATCGAACACTGAAATAACAAAGTGACGATGAAACACTGAGAAAGACTAGTTTCATATAATGATTTTGGAAAACTCAAAGAAGTAATGTGTCTGCCAAAGTGATATCAAACATTCTATATCATATTTATGTCTGGAAACTGAGGTGGATATTATATTCATTCCAAATTATGATTCTCAAGCTTATTCTACGTGTCCTTAAAACAGGCATAGCTCTGTCAGATGACAAAATATAATAAATCAAAGTGAACTAAGTTCCTTAAAGTAGTTGAGAACAGGTGAATTAAAGAGCTCCCAGCAATATCTCATTTTAATCACAGTTCTCCCATAGAACTCATTTAGATCAGTATGATCACCAAAAGTGATGCATATCTGAATTATGCCCGATTGATATAGTTCATATCTGGTGTTCAGTGATAGTTCCTAACTGGTACATTTTCAATTCAGCAGAGATTCATTCAATATCCACCGCAAACTTGAATTTGTTTATGAAGGGTTGAGAAGCCCATTTCTTATAGCCCATTAAAAATGTACTTTCTTGACTACTATGAAAACATTCTCTTATTCTGTTTAGAATATACACAATTAGTCATCTTGTGTGGAAACAGTACTGAGTAGGCATTTCGCACTTTAATAGATGAGTTTCATATTGTCGATAGGATAAATGATGTAAAATGATTTGAAATACAGAAGGATTTCTCATTTAGATCAAAAGAATGATTCTTCGCATAGATATTAATCATGACTATTCTCACCGGACTTGAATGTGATAAAGCATGTGTAGGACATGCAGCCCGTCAACCCCTTCTTATATCTGTAACGGACTTTTGAACATTGAGAACATTGTTTTCTGAGAGAAGTTCTCTGCTTCTAGTGCAGTTTGATAATGTCTTCAGATCGTCAGCATATCTCGGTGTTGTATAGACAGTAGTTCCTCATGTGGGAGACATACAATGTATTAACTTTATACCAACAATCGATTATTCAATTAATATAAGTGCGATGTGATGAGTAAGTGCCTCAGGGAGTTATAATTGTGGTCTATAAGCCTGCTATCATACATACACTCTCTCTTCTGTTCTTTCTCATTTGTTTAATACTTGGGTTTTATGAATAAATAACGTTTATTTTCTTTTTGCATCTTTAGTTGCTGGTTCCTGTATTAATCTTAATTTACGGACATATATGTATATTTTGGGCAACCTCTTTTTATTTATATTACACATAGTTAGTAATAAAGCTGATTACTAGCTATGTGAATAATAATATATCGTACGCGCGTGTATCCCATGTAGCAAAATATCTTGGCCCTATTTAGGATAATCTTGATGTTATGTTGGTTCATTATTGGTGGACTAGATGGGCCCAATCTTGGACGGTCTTCATTTTGTGATATATATGATCAATCTAGGTGCCCATGATAGGACCTAGCTTAGATGCTCATATTGGAGAAATCTGAGTGGCCAAGATAGATTCAATCTATCTTGCAGCTAGATTGATTCTATCTTGGAAACTCTAGCTAGCTAACTTAGTAAATTTTTTTCCAATGGTGGGCGCTAAGTCACCAACCCTTCGCCACAACAAATCCAGAAACTGCTACTTCTTTAGTGTCACATGTGAACCAAGTCACGGAGGCGAGTAGTATTACCCACGCCACACCACCACGAACCTGTTGTTTGGCACATCTAGCTAGGCAGCTAAAATAGGCCCAATATTGGCAACCCTTACAGGTTTGTTTACATTAACTGTAGCTCATATTGATAAGAAAGGATTTTCTTTTGTATTATTGAATTTAAACTAAACTATTTTACCTTATTATGCAATTTTTTCTCTTAAAGCTGTATTGTTGGCCTCTTATATAAGTAAAGCAATTATGCTTAAAATTCAATATTTTGCATTTTATAGTTAAAAGTAATAAATATGTGAAATGTTAACATAAATAAAAATAATTTTTCTTTTAAGGAGTATTTAAACACTTAAGTAAAATTATAAATTATTATTATATAATGAAAATCAAATTCTGTTAAGTTGAAACTAACATGTTAAAAAAAAAGTGGAGTAAAAAACAAGTAAATACTACCTACTAACTTTGAATATATGAGCTATTTACAAATAAATCTGATTATTGTGCATGTCATATTTTAAATAATTACATTTACAAAAGTTTTATTTGTTCAATATTATAAAAGCAAATTATATTTCTGAATTGAACAATTATTGATAGCTCAAACTGTGCAATTTTTGTGTTTAAATTTATAATCACATTTTTATATTTTACACTATTTTTATTTCACTAAATAAGTGAAATTTAATTGAAGTTCACTTACTAGAAAAGTAAAAGTGAATTCTAATTAAATAAAAATTAATCTTTGCTATTTCTGTAAGAAACTATAAACAAGATATTATAAATTTAAAATCATCTTTCTGCTTATGTCTTTTCCTGAAGAAAATGGAAATTCTTGATTTTGTTAATATTTTTAATTTAACGAATTGTTCTATCTTTAAAAGAAAAATACTAAAATATTATATTAAGCTTTTAAAAATTTTAATTAAGATATTAATTACTAATTGTTTTTTTAATCTTTTAACTTTAATTCAAATCTCGCTGTCAAATTTTCAAATTACACCAGAAACAACATAAATAAGAACATAACTCAAGCATAATTTGTTAAGAATTCAACATTAATTTTGAACAAAAGTTGTCCAGGTGCAGAAATATTCTACCCTGAAAATTAAATCAAATTCAAAATCTTGAATTGTATCTTACGGAATATATGTGATTTACATCACATATGTTCCGGAGTATATGTGATTTACATCACATATACTCCGGAACATACAATTCCAGATGATGACAAGCCATACATTGAACATTCTTGCTTACAATTTTTCACATTTCACCCATTCTAAAGTTCAGTGAAACTCAGTAAATTATAGACAATCAAGTACACTCTTTGAATAAATTTATAATGGAAATTAACATGCAAATCAATTATTGTATGTATAATAACAATAAACCTTCATAGTTAACGCAAACATGTTGAGCACTTTTTTATTTTATTGCCTTCAATTTTTATTATTCTTAAACAACAATGAAAAATTGGAAAACGGTCAACAACATAAAAAGCTAAAATGATCTATAAATTAACGATACAAATGAATAATAAAGATTTTTAAATTTCGCGTTTAACCTTATTTATTCAGCGTGATTTTTAATATATTATATAAATTTAGTGCCATATTTTTGAGCTATTGACAGTTTTTCTGTTAACTTATATTAAAAGGTTTCAATCCAAGCATGTAGTTTGTTCTTGTGTTGTGAACATTATCTTTTCTTTCTTTCTTATTATTATAAACATGAAATGGCTAGATACATTTCTATAAAATTAGAAATTTAGCAACGATTAAGGTAGAATTTTTCAAGTACATTAAACATTCTAAATTATATTATATTATTTAACAAAATATTATTTGATAAAAGTTGTTTGATTTCTGTAATTAGAAATTGTAGTAATTCGCATGTATATTGTTCAGGGTCTTTTGAGATGACCCATAAAAATGTTTTCTCCTTGCAAAATGAAGACAGAAAAGAATTCATTACAAAAAAAAAAAAAAAAAAAAAAAAGGCAATCTCTAAACAAACAAATTTTTAGTATCATTTCCAAAGACAAAATATATTATCATTGAAGCAGCTCCATGTTTCACTTTATAACAGAGCGTGGAAAATTGTTTTCTAATAGTAAATTTCTGCAGATGATTGCTTAAATACTATTCAACAAATCATTTAAAGATTTTCTCAATCAACAACAAATAATTAGTAGTATTAAAGATTTCTCTTCAGCGGTAAAATTGTGAAAAATAGTATAATAAAAACTTGTGAAGATGTTTTAAAATAAATGAAGTCTGGTTTAGATGAAATCGATATTTTATTAAGATAACTTGATGAAAATACTGATATGACATAATATGCAAGATCTGTTTTCGTTCGATTCGCTTGTGGAAGTGAAATGCGAAGATCTAGTTATATTGAATTTATCAACTGCAAATCCAGGTATAGATAAAATGGATAAGATAAAGCAAAACTTTGAATTAAAATGTTAGTTAACTTAAAGAAAATTTTGTCTCTTGTAATTGATGATGCTCGAGATAAGAAAGCATTGTGGGTTTGTAATAGTTTTGGCTGAAGAAATTCAATAGCTCACTTACTGAGTTTTATATCAAGAAGCAAAGGTAGAATGAAGTCATTTCAAAATGCTGTTGTTGTTACTTATTCTCCAAAGTGTGACGAAGTCAGACGATATCCATAAGTCTGTTAATTCTGTAAAAATCCAGCACAAGAAGTGTCATAAGTAGAGGTCTTCTTGAGAGAGGCCCAAACAATCCAATATATCCTTGCAAGAAGCCTGTTGGTCGTGACACTTGGTGCAGATGTTGAAAACTTTCTATCATCGCAAAACGAGAGGCTCTTGATATGTCCACTAGCAAATTTGGTGAGTGCAGTCGAGGAGCCTCTATCACTCTTGATGGTTAAAACGGTTCCTGGCTTTTTGCCGAGATACTAGTGGTGTGTAGGCGGCACCATCCATGCTTCAATATTTTGTAATTTTCTCAGGAAGTATAATTCTAGGAAGGTGAGAGCAGAAAAAAGGGAGCCTGATTTCTTTAGCCATTCTTTGAAAGTTTGTCCGCCTATTCTTTGCTGTATATGTTAGACTTTACATGAGATAGAATCCACTGAACGTGGACCTCTTACTGTAGCAGATCTGCCGAAGCCTGGTTAATATTGAAATTCAGGGAGCTGCGGCTATCGGTTAAAATCCAAAGGTCTAAAAATCCTTTTTTGATAATATTGTTCCCAGTTTCTCATTTATTGCTATCAATTTACTTCTGAATACAGAACAGTGATCAGTGTGACAAATATCAAATTTTTTCTTATTGAAAAATGTCTTTCATGTATTAATTAAAATGTGTACCAGCTCTAAGTGATTGCCAGTTTTTGGAAGTGCTACAGAAGTTGAATTTCATTATGGCTGACTATTTGAGTACAATAATGTTCGTTGGCTGAGTTTCAAACAATTTCTTTACAGATTTGACGAACTGTCTGAGTAAACTTATATTTTTTAGTAACAGAAAAGGAGCAAGAATTCTTCGAGCATTTATTTGGTTGTGGATCAATATATCGAATTTGGTTGCACTATTTAATGCTTTTCAAATACTTTACAGAACTTCATAATGATTTGAATAAGAAATTGCAAGGAAAATCTTCCTTGAACCTTTCTTTATTTAAATGATTATGAGTTTGACATTTTCAAACTGCAAATAACTCGTTTGAGATCATATAATCCTTAGATCACAAGCTTGACAAATTTTTTACGTACATCAAAATAAAGAAGTTTGAATATTTTCTTTTATTTCAGTAGTTAAAAAGAATCATTTTAAAATGTTTTTAGCTATAAATTAGAATTGAAATTTAGCTATATTTTTGAAGCGCTGAATTTTACCTATAAACTATCATTCGAAAACAGAAAATGTATTCAAGAGTTATTTGGATATTTTAGAAATTGAAAAGAAATAGTATCAACACTGTAAGTGTTTTTATAATACATATTTTTAATAGTTTATCGTGGAAATACAATTGTATTAAAAAATACAAGATGTGCAAACAAATAATTTGAAATAAAAATCAATAATTTCAGTTGTTACTTATTTATTAAAAATTAATAATGTTGTATTATAAATATTTAATATTTTATTAAATCATATTTTCTGACATTTAGCAATTTATTGATATCAAAAAGATTTCTATAAAATATTATACATCTTTCTGTCACAAATTATTATCGTAGACTACGAACAGTAATAACTTGATATTTGTTCAACTGATTTTGCTCAAATTTTTAATTCCATAGTTTTCTATTCCAATATCTACTAGTATAATTCATAGAAAATTATGAACTTAAAGATATTATTTTTATAATGGTAATTTATTAAAAAAACTAAAGAAATAACAAGAGGAAGATACACAAAATATATTCATATACTAAATTAAATTATCCTCACTTAGCTTATTAAATATGGCATTCCTAACAAAGTTCTTTACTGTTATGACTTTTTTTTTAATTTAAGTCAAAAATTGACAGTATCGCAAGTATTTTTTTAGAAGTGTTTTTTTTTTTTTACTTTTTTTTTACGTAAAATTATCTAAAATTTTTTGGTATGAAATTTTT
>JAPDSC010146538.1:0-13986 GCA_026290005.1 Latrodectus geometricus | reverse complement strand
CTATGGTTTTTATGGACTGGTGTGACACGGCTGTTATTGGTTTCCTCGTTATAGTAATCACTTTTTTATCGTATTACATCATTTCCATGGATCATACTGAATTGGTTTTCGCTGATGAGAAATGATGGTTGGCCTCTCTGCTTAAATATTCATGCTTATAGTAAATACATAAGTCTCCCTTTTGTTTGTAAGTGGGAGTAAAAGCGTGTTATTTTATATTTTTAAATGTGCTAATCATGCTGTTTGGTACTTTTAATCAATGTCGCTTTCTGGATTATTATTTTCCAGTTTCTGCAGTGCAACGTTGAATCATTGTCTCCTTCCCTCGAAAAATCAGTGTCACACGTCGCCACTTCATATTTAGAATCATGCTAATTAAATTGTATTATTAAAGTTAGATAAAATTTTAAAGATTTTTAAATTTCAAAATCCGAAATTGCTAACATCGATAAGTATGTTAAAATTATGCTGTTAATATGTTACAAGTTTCTACGGAGTCTCGAACAATATTTAGGAACATAATGGGTTTCATTATTTATTTCCATACATTAATTGTCTTTAGGAAAGGTTTAAAAAAAAAAAACATTAACTCCGTTATTTTTCTTTGTTCTCAAAATTGTACAATGCTATGATTTGCCCTCAGTTCCTTTTTCCTATAACTTCTATAATGTATAACCAGAAACCAAATTTTAATACGTTTCATATTTTATTTTAGAAATTACGACTTTATCTAATTCTTTCCATTTATTAAATAAATTCCACAATTTTGTTATTTTAAAATTATGATTAGCTGCATAATTATGTTTTACGTACAACTTAAATGTCTGCAGCATTTCAAAATATTATGTAGAATGCAAAGCAGCTTTTCAGAATATAATTAATAAGCGAGGAACCATAAAGAAAAGAACTTCATTTATTGATTCTCTTTCATCCAGGATTTGCATGCAGAGAATTTCACTTCAAAGCTTTTAAATGGCGTCTGAGTTAACTCTCACAAATTGCAAGTCAGGCAGAAAGAAGTGGTCAATTGAATAGGCACTCCACACTCAGTTTCACTGTATGAAAGAATATGGTTGTAAAGAAACATAGATTTATATGAAAACATAGATTATTAATAACAAAGATTTATATGAGAATAAAATGCTAAATCATAATTTAAAATTTACAAATACATTTGATTTTTGCTCCGTTTATCTACATTTAAAAGTTTAAATCACCAATTATTAAATGTTCTTAATCAAGTTAACTTTTTACTTAAAACCCGTTCAATATAAATAATATTTATTTTAATCTGGTTTTAATCGCGATTTACTTAGCAGTTGTGGTTTAAAATTATCGGTAAGTATTTTAAAGTACAACTAACCTATTCACAAAATAAAAGGAAGAAAATATTATAAATTAATTAGTATCCTTCTGTTAATGGAGCAACAAAATGAAGCTGTATTCTGAGAAAAAAATACTGATTACTGTCAACTGCAGCCGGCTAAATTCATCGTAGACAACATAAAAGAATTTTTTTACAGTTTTTAATAGTACAATTTCTAGGAATATTTTTTCATAAATATTGAAACACTCCGTTGTTGTCTTCAAAAGAATTTGTAGATTCTGTTGGTCGCAGGAGATTTGTTTTCCCAAAACACAGTTTTAAATGTTATCCCACTAATTGACAAAAATGATGATGTGAAAGAGTTACTTTTTCTAGCCATGATTTATTAACTTCTAAGTATAATATGTCACAAAAATTGAAAAGGTCAATTCTGATTTGTATTACATTCAATTTATGTTTTTATTAATATTTGGGATAAACATATTGAATAACAGTTTCAAAATCAAAAATATTTTCTCAATATGCATTTAAAATCTTAGAAATTAAATTCTTATAATTCACACAATTATCTTTTAATACAAAATAAAAATTAATTCGGTAAAGATAAAATTAGTTCCTGAAGAACGTAATTTAATGCATCTGAAATTGTGGCTTTCACTTAAACAGGCATTTATACAATGACGAACATTCCTGCGAACTTTTTGTTAAATAATATCATAGCATTTATTACGTTATAAATGTTCAGAAAAAATAAAATCATTGTAAATCAATGTAACGGCGAATGCAGTATTTTAAAATTTCAAAGCTCTTAACGTCGTTTACAGAATATTTATAGGCACAAATAATCAGTTGGTTGCGTAAAATAATAATAATAAAAATAAAAGTAAATTAATTTGAAAATTATTTATGCTTTTGTTTCATATACTTCATACTAAAACGAATAATCATTTTCCTGCTTTATAACGGCTGTCAGTATCGAACTAGGGAGCATTCTTTCATATTAACAGTTCGTTTCCAGTTTAACACTCCGTCGGGCGCGCCTGGAATTTCCCTCAGTCGGGCGCGTTGCATCTGAGAGATGCATATAGCATTTTAGCAATACAAAAATGTTTTAACAGTGTTCCTTCTTTTTCTTTTGAATTCTAGAATCTTTCTGGAACTTTTTTTTTTTTTTTTTTTTTTTTTTTTTTTTATGAAATGCAAATTACAGACAAAATGCAAATTACAGAGTTTAGGGAATATAAAATAATACAATTACAAAACAAAAATCATACAAGTACAGAAAATAACAACAGAAAATTTTGTAAAAAAATTCAATATACATTTATTTATTCATCAGAATCATAATCTAATTGAGGCTGCTCTTCAGAGCATTTTTTACACATCATAGCGGCATGTTCCAAACAAAAATATTCATTACATTTTGTGCAAGAATATTGCGTCATTCTGCTTTTCTTGATTCCGTAGCATGCAGAACACCGCTTTCTCTTATTTGGAACGTCAGAAGATTTTATTGCATTTCTATGTTCTGGAGACGGTTTGTAATTTTCCAGCTTCCTCTGTAAATCTCTTGATAAATTAGTTTTTGTGAGGCGTCTAGTGACTTCTTCATTTGTTAGCTGTTTCACTAATTCCCTTAAATACTCTCTTCTGTTTTTTACTACATTTTGATTGCCTAAAAAAACCACTAGTCCATTTATTGCTGAAATATTCAGCATTGAATAAAATATGACCATTGGCCATCTTCTGGTGTTACGGGCACAATTATATGTCCCACACATTTTATCAAGAGCATCCACTCCAAACTTCGTGTCGTTATAAAAAGTAATTATTTCGGGTTTTCTTTCGTCTCCCGTTTCACAATCAATGGAGTCATCCGTTTGCATACTCGATGCAAGTAGAACATTTTTTTTATTCTTTGAGATGTATGACACCAAAGTGCAAGTTTCAGAAAAGCCAAAGAAACTTGAATGAACTTCTCGCCCTTTTGTTTTTACAAAGTTAGGAGGTATTTCTTTCTTATTTTTTCTCAGAGTACCTACGTATGACAGTTTCTTCTCTTTCAATTTTTTTATTAGGTCAATCGATGTGAACCAATTATCAGCTGTAATGTTTCTCCCGCTGTTGAAAATTGGTCTTACTATCCTAAGAACGACATCTGACGCTGCATTGCTTACATTATATGGACCTACTGGTTGTTTTCCGGCATATATTTCTAAATTTGACGTATATAACACTTTTGCGTCAACCATGGCAAATATTTTTATTCCATATTTACAGGGCTTTGTCGGTATATACTGACGGAAAGGGCACTTTCCTCTAAAGCCTTCTAACTTTTCGTCAATAGTTACGTTTTGCCCCATGCAATAATTCCTTTTGCAGTTTTCGACAAATATTTCAAAAATCTCCCTTACTGGGGCTAGTTTGTCTAATTTCTTCCTCTCATCTCTTGTTTCTTTGTCATCAAATCTGCAGCATCGAAGCAAAAATTTGAAGCGCTTTATGGACATTACTGTCCTAAACATTTCTACTCCCATTCCTTCTGTGGACCACAATTCTTCTAAAATTTTTCTATTACTTCGTAATAGACCAGCTAAATATAGCAGACCAATGAAAGCTTTAATTTCAATTCTATCTGTGTCTCGCGCGTCTCTTTCTCGACTAAAGTTACCTCTAACTGAACAAATAAACTTATTCGTATTAATGACAATTATGTCGAGTATTTCATCCGTAAAAAAACAGTTCCATGAATCGTATATAGTTCTTAGATTTTTTGCAGGACCTATTACGCCAGGTAATTTAGTTATAATATAATGTGCCCTTCGTTTAACATTTTTACGACCTATTGATTTTGCCCATCTTGTTGCTTTATCTTTACCGATGAAATTATCACCTTCAGAATCAAAATCATCTTCAGTTTCTGAAACACTACAATCACTTTCAGTGTCTGGAGGAAGCTCACACTTTTCTAAAATATCTTCTTCATCCTCAATTTCGTCTAAGTCTTCTTCATTTAATTCTTCTTCTCCATCACTAAATAAAATTTTCTGTACGATTTCTAAATCTTGCGGATTATTCAAATCTAAGTATCGCTTCGAACTCATCGTAAGAACAACCGTAGTCGGGCGCGTGCATCTGACGAATGCAGAGTATCGAATAAACTCCAGAAAATGTAATCTTTTCTCCTTCAAACTCAAGGCCAACTGCATTCCTGAGTAGTAGGGGACCGGAAGGGCAGATACTCTGAAGGTCAAGGTCATGAATTCCTATTTTCGTTAGAAAACCAAAGATTTTATGAGTCATGCATCTGAGAGATCACGCGCGCCCGACGGAGTGTTAATAAAACTAACAATTAATTCAAAAAGTAGAAATAGCAGATATTTTCTCTAAATTTAAAACATATTTCACTACGGTTATATAACATTTAATATAATATCGTAAGCTTTCTTTTAAATTTTTAAAAACTAAGAGAACATGAAAACTTAATAAAATAATTCATTTCAAAGTATTTTTCACGGGAGCGAGAAAGGCGCGGGTATGTTCTAAAATCTACTAGCAAAGAACTCCTAAAAACTATTGAAGATTTAATTAACCCTCATTCTTCCAAGAAAGTGCTTCTGAATTTTATGAATTTATTTCGAAATCAAAATTTTATTTGAGAAAGAAAGTTATATTCAAAATAAAACGCAGGTACTAGATAGGCACAACATTAAATATTTCCGCTTATTCAATATTTAGATGCCATCTTGCATGAATCTTTTCCTAGTACATATTTATGTTTTGATTGTGACTTAGTAACGTGTCACAAGAGAGTAAATTTTCAAGCACACATCTGGTGTATGTGCATGCAGAAAGTAAAAGCGCAGTTATCTCCTATTTCATTTCTTGTCCTAGCATCAAAATTCCTGGCGCAAGATTAAATCATGTATTGAACTAGCTAGATTTCGAACGTCATATTAGCGTCGACGCTGAGTTATTTCATTGTATGATGTCTCTGCTTATGTTTATTCATTTCTTTCTTTTCCAGTTTTTATGAATCAGTTATTGTATATTTATTTTTTTGTCAGTGTCTATTATAAAAACAGTTTTTATCATTCTTTTTTGCTGTAATATTTCTATTATTCTTTTCTTTAAAATCTATTAAGCCGAATCAGGTCCATATTGTCGTGTCTCAAAAGGCACGTTTTCTTACATGTAATAAATAATTTTATACCATTTTAAAATCTCTGATCGGTTATTTAAACTAGAAGTCTTTTTAAAATCTCGGTTAACACTTTTAACTAAACAGTACTGGGATATAAAAAGTCAAGTTCATTACTTAGAAGTTAATAACGGAAAAACAAATCTCTCTCAAATAAATTTTTTTTCTAATAGGAAATTTTACATTTTAGTGAAGATGTAGTGGCGAACTCTATCGGCAACATATCGAAACATTCGGCATTGTTGAAAGTATTACAGTGATTTGATTTTGTAAGGTAAGTACTTTTATTAAAAAAGTAGAATTATAAATTTCAAAATTATATAGCGTCGGAATATTTCAACAGCGTACTGCAAATCAAGGATTTATGCTTACAACATATCAAAAAGGGTAAATAAGTCGATTAGAATATTTTATATTCATGAAAATACTAAATTTTTATAATTTTTTATATAAATACGAATATGAATGTTTAATTATTTATTAAATCCATTGACTTATTTTCTTAGTCCACAGGAATTTGTTTCTTCTTTCCCAAGAATATAAAATCTCTGAAAGTAAAGAGCTGAAATTAAAAGTGTAAATTCAATATAAATTATTAACGATTGACACAGGGCTTAAATTAAGAAAAAAGAAATTTTCTTTTTCCTTTAATTATTATTAAATTAAAATTTGTTACAGTTTTTAGTAAAATTTATAATAAACATTTTTTGTGTTGATGATTCATAGAAAAATTTACATTTTTTTATCATGATGCAAATTTAATGTTTTAATGTATCACAAGTTAATTAATGTCACTTAATTATTTTACTATGCTTGTATTTAGTTCCAATGGTCCAATGCTTATTTCCAATGTAGTTAACTTACGAACATAAATTTAGATTTAAGTTGTAGTAAAATAAGCTAAGGAAAGTGATTCCTTTTCCACATCACCCAAGAGATTGGAATCCAGATGCGTTTTTTTATAGTAGTTTCGCCAAAGAGCCCTAAGTTCACTTTTGGACATCAAAACTGTTTTTATTTCTATTAACAACAATACATGTTTTTAAAATGCCAAGAAGCAAACAATTATTCTGAACAGTGCCGATGAAATAATCGTTCTCAGGCAATGCTTATACACGTCTTTCCAGAGTCACTGTATGATCGTCAGTCAATCAGATGATTTTTGCGACAAATATTTAGTCGTTATTTCCATGGATAATCCTGCAACTATTTATGTTGATGAGCAATAATGGTTAATCGCTCTGCTCAATTAGCTTATAATATAGTAAATACATCTGTTTCCCTTTTTCTTATAAGTGGAGTAAAAGCATTTTATATAATATTTTTAAATGTTCAAACAATGCTGTTCAATGCTTTTAATCAATGTCATTTTCTGAAGTATTACTTTTCATGATCTGCAATGCAACATAGTATCGGCAATAATCATAGTCTCATTCCCTCGAAAAACCAGTGTCACAAATTGCCACTTCGTACTTAGAATGCATGCTTATTAAATTGTATTATTAAAGTTAATTAAAATTTAAAAGATTTTAAAATTCCAAAATCTGAGGATGTTAACATCTATAAATGTATGAAAATTATAATGTTAATAGGCCAGAAGTTTTCAGGAATCTCGAACAATATTTTAGAGCATTAAGCATTTTGGTTTCAGTATTTAAAAACAGTAATTTTAGTGAGAAAAAGTTTTGAAAATGTACATTAATTCCGTTTATTTCTCTTGGTTCGAAAGTGTGCAATGTTGTTTGTGTATAGTTCTTTTTTTACTATAAATTCTAAAGTGTATAACCAGAATCAAAATTTTAATACGTCCCACATTTTATTTTAGAAATTACTACTATATTTAATTGTTTTCGCTTTAAGGAATAAATTCCACAATTTTGTTTGATTTTAATTAAGTTAAGCTACATGACTACGATTACATTTTAAAAATAGATATCAGAAATAATTCCAATGGAAAAGTCGCTCTTAAATTTCTGCGGACATTTAAAAATCTTATGTAGAATGCAAAGCGGCTTTACAGAATATCATTAATATGCGGGAACCATAAAGAAATAAATTTCATTCTTTGTGTTTTATTTCCGACCAGGATTTGCATGTGTGAGATTCCATTTTGAAACACATAAAGAATAAAGGTGAAAAACAGACCCAGGCAGTTTTAAATATATTCAATAAACTAATAATTTGAAAAAAGAAAATAAAAAATTTAAAGTTTGCAGTTAGTGTAATAAATTTCTAACAAATTCGAGCTTACATTCAACAAATAAATTTTCCTTCCTCTGAATAAAAACTAATTAAATATATTATTGAAAATTATATTGAATTCTAAACATTTTCCCGAATCATATAAGCATATCAGAAAATCTGGCTCTAAGAATAATTTAAAAAATTATATAAAACTGGAAAATATGATTAAGTGATGATTTTCTTAGATTATAATAAAACTTTAATTTTACAGACTGATGAAATATTTTAACTTGTTCCATTTTAAGTGAACATAATTTGGTTCTCTGCTTTTTCAATATTCTTAAATATTATCCAATGTAATTTGCATGAGATTAACTAAAGAAGATTGGAAATATCGACACCCGATTGTCGATTCTCAGTGGCACAGTTAGTTATTTATTCTTTCTCACAATTGAATCCATGGCTATATTCATATATTTTAGCATTCTTTGGCTGGTACATTAATTGTTACGAGATAACTACTTGATGATATTAGTCAGTTATCCAGAACAAATACTTCAGATATTTGTCACCCATGATGAGAAGTTATCATCTCGTCACCTTTAATGATTGTTAAATTCTCCATCTTGAATACATAATAATAATCTTCATTCCATCATATTAGATATAATTTGTCTCCAGTAATTAGTAATAGAAAGTCGCCACCAGTGATGATTGAATTGTATAAAGTCGTCACCTATGATTAGTAGTAAGAAGTCATCCCCAGTGATTGATAGTTAAAAGTCATCCAGAGATTAATGGAAAGAAGTCGACACCTGTAATTTGAAATAGAAAATGCCGCCACTTCTGATTTATAGTAAAACTTCGTCATCAGTGATAAATGGCAGAATAACTTTGCCATATTCGAAACTATCTCCCTGTTAACATAATTTTTTTCTTTTCTTGTAAATGTTCTTCATACTTCTTTGTATAAAGAACAATTCTCTGGTCTTTGGATGATTATTATGAACGATTGATAGTTCTTAAAGAAATAAGTAATTTCCACTCACAGCATTTAAGAGTCAGATATAATTTGCAAATGAAATTATTACTTTCTGATTAATCAAGTATTTTTTTTTATCAAAAATTCTTTCAAAAAATGACAGGTTAAATCCAAGTAATATTTAAATGGTTTTTTTTTTCGTTGACCATTTTATTTATCAGCAGAATGTTCAAATATCCTTATTGAATGAAATATCTGTCGCTATGATTCACAAATTTCTGTTAGAATAAAATATAATGTTGATGAAATAAATTAAAGTCTTGAGTTTTAGTAATGAGTTCTGGAAATGTAATTGAAGCGAATAAACGTCAATGAATTGCATTTGTTTATAGATAGCACTGATTTCAATTTTATTTGCAAATGATCCTTCCTTTGAACTTGAATTTTTGTTTCATCAGAGCTTTGACACACAAGAAAGTTTTTCATTGTGAGATAATGGATTAACAATGTTTTGAACAATTTATACATATGAGTAAGCTATTCAAAATCTAAAATATATTGTTTATTCAGTCACTCCTTCAAAAGAATTTCTCGAGAACGATATAAGGTAATATTTTTGAAAAAAATAATAAATTTAAAAAAATAAATTTTCACTTATTTCAGTTTAACTAAATTATTTTACGAACCATGCTGTTGAAGAAATCGAGCATAAAACACAACTTAATTTCAACAACGAAACATTGGAAATGGGTAATGAATACTTAATATAGGATGTTTGTTCTTATCTACAGTAATTTCATATTCTAGTCACTTTATTTTGAGACAAATATTTATAACAATTATTTGTCTCAAAATGTATAACAAGATACTTAAATTTCTTTCTGTCATGCGTCTCAAAATATATCAAAACAGAATAATTCAAAATTTGTTGACAAATTATTGGAATAGTTTACAAAAGAATGAATTACTTTTAACTAACGTAATTTAGCTGTAAATATATTTATTTATTGGACAGTGCAAAGATACCTTTTTTGTGCTGTAAAAAATTGAATATTTTCTGTCATAAAGTCATAAAAATTTATTATCAAATTTTTGAACTACTGATAAAATATTGTAATATTGAAATTTACTGTTTCTGTCAAAAACGTCAGTAAGTCTAATATATTTAATGAAACTTTCCTAACGCTAAAAAATTCCTACCACTATAAATTTTCTTAAATGCATGAATCACTAATACAAATCTCGAAGTCCACTCGCAAATAAAATTAACAAGTTTTTTTACATATTTATCAAAATTTTTGTTTTGTGCAGTGAAATAAATCCATCGATTAATTTAAAAGAGGATTTTATATTAAATAAACCTAGTTCTATATATATATATATATATATATATATATATATATATATATATATATATAATATGGATGTTTTTGTTTAAATTTCACTTTGCTATTTTTTAAATGTTGTGTAAATTTGACCACGTTCATAACTAAATTTATGGGTTTATTTTGTCCTGAAATATCAATTTAATAATAATGTAAATATCAGCATTATCTTAAGATTTAAATTTTATAATATTTACATTCAACGTGTGAATGTGTTAAAATATTTACTAGATTTTTTTTCACTTTAAATATAAAGCCTCTGACAAAATTTCTGCAACAATCAAACCCAAAATATTCATAATGGTACGTGAGTTTGAGATTAAAGCAGATCCAGAAGGATTTTCCGAACTTTCAATTTGGGGTATTTACTAAATATATGGGGTTTTTCTACAGAAATATCATTTTTTTTTAATATACATATACCTGCAGAATATTAAAGGCTGAATTTTACAATATTTGCACCAAACATGTGAACATTTTAAATACAATTAATTTTAAAACAAATTAAATTTAATTTTTATATAACTATAAATACTTGTAATTCCTTCATGGATCCATTTGATTTTAAATGTCCCTAACGAATTTTTTTAAAATAAACGTGCCAGATATTTCTCAGCGTTACGTGTTTGCTAGATTGAAGCCTTTCGTTTAGGAAATATTATTAAATGATATGAAACATTTCAAAAATAACCTGTTCCGATGGCTGGAAATTTTATAAATGCATCAAGTCACATGCAAATCTAGAGGATCATTGCCAAATAAGGTCTGATAAAATTAAATACGTTTTCCTCCAAACTTTAAATTTTTGTAATGAATTAAAATCATAGGGAATATATTAAAAATTGCATGTTATACTAAAAATGTACGAAATATGTAGGTTTTTTAACCAAAAACTTAATTTTTATAATAATATTTTGGTACTAATTATGTAGGATTTTCCACGAAAAAATTTGTTTTTATAATAATATAAACAACTGGAGTATCTTAAGTATAGCATTTTACAATATTAAAACCTAGAAATTTTAATATACTTTCGATAAATCCACAGATATTGCTAAATATGGAATCTCTTGTTGAGGTGAATGCGGTATGAACGCAATGACCTGAAACAACAACATACATGATCGGGCAGCCCCTCGTTTAGGAAATATTATTAAATTACAAACGTCACAATTATTTGTTATGTTTGCAAAATACAAGAGATTTTATGCAATGCAAAAATAAGTATTACCTGTGGCTGAAAATATTTTAAATATTTATAATGCCATGCAAATACGGAAGGTTTTTGCCAAATAAGGTCTAACAAAATTAACAACGATTTTCTCCAAACTTTAAATTTTTACAATAAAATAAACCTGTGGAAAATATGTTAAAAATTGCATGTTATACTAAATGAACCTAATAATTTAAGTATTTTTGATAAATTTTATGTTCTATTGTCAAATTCTTATATTTTTATCGATGGCAGGTGCGGTGACATTTGGTACTAAATATGTAGGATTTCAACCAAAAATTTAATTTTTATAATAATATAAACACCATCAGTATCTTAAGTATAGCATTTTGCAATCTTAAAACCTAAAAATTTTAATGTACTTTCAATTATTTCACAGATATTGCTAAACATAAGAATTTCTGGTAGAGGTCAAAGCGACATGAACGCAATGCCCTGAATCAACAACATACATGGTCGGGCAGCCACTCCTTTAGAAAATATTTTTAAAACTTTATGCATTACACGTAATTCTTACAATTGCAAGAAACAAGAGATTTCATTTACTGAAAAATATATATTCCCTATGGCTGAAGTTTATATGAATGTTTACAATCCTATGCAAATGTGGAAACTCTTTGCCAAATAAGGTCTAACAAAATTTAATACGTTTTTTTACAAAAATTTTTATTTTTGTAATAAAGTGAACATATAGAATATATTAAGATTTACATGTTATAATAAATGAACCTAATAATTTGAATATATTTTATAAATTTTATGTTTTAGCGTCAAATTCTTATATTTTAATCGAAGGCAGGTGCGGTGACATAAAAACCTGGAGTATCTTAAGTATAGCATTTTACAATATTAAAACCTAGATATATTTTCATATACTTCAATAAATCCACAGATATTGCGAAACATAAGAATTTCTGGTTGAGGTCAAGGCGATATGAAAACAATGCCCTGAATCTACACCATACATGATCGACCAGCCACTCCTTTAGAAAATATTATTAAAATTATATGCAATAGACATAATTTTTACAATTGCAAGAAACAAAAGATTTCATTTACTTCAAAAATAAGTAACCTTATGGCTGAAATTTATATGCGTGTTTCCAATCCTATGAAAATGTGGAAGATCTTTGCCAAATAAGGTCTAACAAAATTTAATACGTTTTTCTACAGACTTTTTATTTTTGTAATAAAATGAAAATATAGAATATATTAGGAATTACATGTTATACTAAATGAACTTAAAAATTTGAATATATATTAAAAATTGTATAATCTCTTGTCAAATTCTAATATTTTTATTGAAGTCCGGTGTAGTCATATGTGGTTATAAATATGTTGGATTTTAAACACACACACACACAAACACACACACACACACACACACAAAAAACCTTTATTTTTATAATAATATAAACACCCTCAGTATCTTAAGTAGAGCATTTTACAATATTACAAACTATAAATTTTAATACACTTTTGATAAATCCACAGATATTGCTAAACATAAGAATTTTTGTTTGAGGCCAATATGTTACACACGCAATGCCCTGAATCTAGACCATACATGATACGGCACCCTCTCGTTTCGGAAATGTTATTAAACTACAAGCGTCACAATTATTTATAAAAATTGCAAAATACAAGAGATTTCATGCATTGCAAAAATAAATATTTCCTATGGCTGAAAATTTTATGAATATTTCCAATGTCATGCAAATGTTGAAGTTCTTTTTCATATAAGGTATAACAAATTTTAATACGTTTTTCTACGAAATTTTTATATTTGAAATAAAATGAACATGTATAATATATTAAAAATTACATGTTATAATAAATGAACCTAATAATTTTAATATATTTTATAAATTTTATGTTTTAGCGTCAAATTCTTATATTTTTATCGAAGGCAGGTGCGGTGACATTTGACACTAAATATGTAGGATTTTCCACGAAAAATTTAATTTTATAATAATATAAACAACTGGAGTATCTTAAGTATAGCATTTTACAATATTAAAACCTAGATATATTTTAATATACTTCGATAAATCCACAGATATTGCTAAACATAAGAATTTCTGGTTGAGGTCAGGGCGATATGAAAACAATGCACACCATACATGCTCGGGCAGCCACTCCTTTAAGAAATATTATTAAAACTATATGCATAACGTAATTTTTACAATTGCAAGCAACAAGAGATTTCATTTACTGCGAAGAAAGTATTCCTTATGGCTAAAGTTTATATGAATGTTTCCAATCCTATACAAATGTGGAAGCTCTTTGCCAAATAAGGTCTAACAAAATTTAATACGTTTTTCTACAAACTTTTTATTTTTGTATTAAAATGAAAATATAGAATATATTAAGAATTACATGTTATACTAAATGAACCTAAAAATTTGAATATATTTTTAAAATTTTATGATCTCTTGTCAAATTCTCATATTTTTATCGAAATCCGGTGAGGTCATATGAGCTTATATATATCTATATAGGATTTTACACCAAAGCCTTAATCTTTAAAATAATATAAACACCATTAATATCTTAAGTATGGCATTTTACAATATTAAAACTTAAAAATTTTAATATAGTTTTGATAAATTTACAGATATTGCTAAACATAAGAATTTCTGTTTGAGATCAATGAGGTATGAACGAAACGCC
>JAPDSC010146519.1:20679-32822 GCA_026290005.1 Latrodectus geometricus | reverse complement strand
ATATATATTTACATTATATATTATATATAGTAACAATATATATATATATATTTTTATTAATTTTTTTTCCAAACTTATGATCGTTTCTTTAGTTATTTTCTGATGGGTTCATTAATATTGGTTTATGATGATTCTATGTTTAAAATAATATATAAATATATTTATCTTTATTTAAAAAAATTGAGATTTTAGATTCATAAGTTGAAAGTGTTCTTATTAAGGTGTTAAATACCTTTCATATTTGGGAAAGCATGGGATTAGTTTCTTTCAAAAATTTAAAAATTTTGTAGATATTTCAATACATATTTGAACACACACAAGCTAAAATTATTTTTGTAATGGAATTTACAATGAAATGACCTATTATTGAGTACTAATTTGCTAGAATTCTCTTGTATATCTTGTATGATTGAAGAAATAGAAAACAAACTTTTTGTTTTCTGTCTCTTTACAACTAACAATTTTTTTAAAAATAATTTACTTTTTAATTTCTTTTATTTACAAACACTGCTTTATTTTGGTTTTGATTTTTCTTGTAATTAAGATTTTTACATTTTATACCAATTTTTTTTCCTAAATAAAAATTTTATTAGTTGGATTGACTAATTCAGGTATCCATTATTCATATTAGCTTTGAAACATTTGATTGCACTTAGTATGGTGAACAGGATAACAGTCAAATGCAAATATCTGCATCTTTTAAACAGAATTTTTAAACTATTCATTAACTATTATCAAGTGTTTTTAAAATTTTCATAAAATTAGGTTTATTAGTCATTCAGAAAATTATTTGGTCAAAAAATCCTTATTATCTGCATAAACTTATGTTTTTCATTAAATCATAGATTTATTGTGTTATGTTTGTAGAACAAAATGAACACAAAGCACAGACAAAGATAATTAAGTTTACAATTTAATGAAATTTTGTAAATTGTACTATAATTTTTCTTATAAATAATTTCTTAATAATTGGTGCTAAAATGTTTAAAAATTTCTAAGAACTACATCCAGATTTCTTTCATTTATTACTTGATGTTAATGAATTACTTTTCTAAACTTATGATCGCTTCTTGGGTTAAAATTTAAAATATTTTTAACCTTATTTCTCTATTTATGAAATAAATATATAATTAAATAAATAAATTATAAATATATTTTACTTTAAGTCATGTGTTTCTATAAAAATGTGTGCGCAATGCTTCTGAACAACTGAAGATTTATATCGCTTTATTTCCCTGTATTTTTTAATTTCTGCTATTTAAGAATATTATACACTTCTTCTTCTACATCTTTCTGTGTTATTTTTTCATTTTTATTTATACTTGCATGATTCAAAAGATATGAGATTAGCAATTTTGAAAATTTGTAAATTTTTTATTGAATTTGAAAGGCTTTTACATTTTATCTACGTCATTGCATTCATAATTCATAAATGAATCTGATAATTGGACTAATGATTATCATCAGTGAGCAATGATTAAATAATTATTGCAATGAATAATGATTGATGATATATTTAATGGATAAATTTTAGATCTGGTCATATTTAAAAATTGTAAGTAATTTAATCATTTAGTGATTTATAAATATTGAATTTATAAACATTTGAAATAAGGTTTATAAAAGTTGTATTATAAGTTGAAGTAAAAATAACTGAATTCAATTAGTTCTGAGTGAACATTACCAAAAATACGAAAACTTAAAATGTGAACTGAGAATAAAATGTTAATCTATCAGATATGAGATAATCTTCACTATAGGAACATCATTTGTTATTTTAACAGATTGAATAACAAATGATGTATCGATAGTGAAGATCTTTGATAATGAATAAATTTGTAAAGACATTATTGAATATTGCTATATGTAATGACTATATTAGCAAATATCTATATCTTCACACATATTAATGATATAATTATAAATTTCTTAAGTTCATTGTCTATTAATCTAAAATCTTTTTAAGCTAATTAATAAAAAATAGATAAGTGAGTTTGCTATTTATTTATCTAGAGACTTATAATTAATGTGTTATTAATTTATTTAGTAAGACTTGAGTTTATTTATGTTGGATGTGTGAGGATAGCATTTTTTTATTATCTGAAAAAGAAAAGAAAAGAAAATTGTGTATGCATTAGTGTGTGTGAATATTTCGCAAAAACTAATTTTTGCAATATTAAAAACATTGCATTAGGTTATAAATCAATGTTATAATAATTGTTCTATGTTATAATAATGAAAATATTATCAATAATATGGTGAAACTATAGTGAATTAATAGAATAGGAGGAACTAAATAAATAATCAAAATGTTTTTTACATATTATAATTGTCTTTTTCACATGAATCCATATAAATTTTAATAAAGAAATAGAGAAATTAAGTTAAAAATAGGTGATAAAATCATATGAAAATATTTTAATATTTGCCTTTTATATAATATGTTGCCTTATTGTTCTCATTGATTATCTTTATTTCATGGTATTATTCTTGTGAACTTAGATTTTAATTTATTTCACATAATTTTTTAATTAAGAATCATTCAAACTGATTTACACTTTCATGGACAAAGATGGAACAACACAATAAATCATTATAAGAAATATATTAGTAAAAACCATTGCTTGAAAATTTTTGAAACTGTAGAACCTTTCACTGCACTTCAAAATATTTAAGACTTTAGAACTTAATACTAAATAGATATTCTTTCTTACCGTTCAAAATTTCACATATGAAATAGAAAGACTATTTACAAACATCGTGATAAGGGAATTCATAAAAATCAATTCGGTATGTGAATAAGATGAATCACCTTCATAATTTATTTTCAAGAGAATGCGTGAAATTTTTCTTTACAGAAAATAAAGTAATAAAATTTGAATTCATTAATATTTATTTTTTCCTGAATGATTATCAGGTACGAAGGACTAAACTGAAATTCAAGGGCATCATAAAAACTACATGTATATATCTGTCATCGCAAATAATCTGAAGACTTATCAAGTCTTCTTCAAGGACATTTATCTGTTTTATTTCAAAAATTTCATATGTAAAATGTCGAAAGAAGCAGAATATTAAATATTATAGATTAAATCGTTTTTCATGACATTTTTTTTATCTTTTAATGAATAAATGAAATAAGCAAGATATGAATTAATCAAATATTTTAAATTTAAATTAAGAAATCATACCTATTTGAAAAATTGACTTAAGATAATCATTTTATTAAATAAAAATCTTTATTTAATTTTTATTATGTAAAAAATGTAGTTATTTTTGTAGGAAAAATAGCTGCACTATGCATATTATGATCTCAAAATATTCTCATAAACTTTTCATTTACGAAAGCTGGAAATATGGTTAATTATTTATAATGAATTGTACTATTCAAAAGTAATCATTTTTATATTAAATTTCTGTTCAACAAAAATTATATATGTCAGTTTAAACTATATTAGTTAACATCTGTATTATATTTCATGTAAATAACTGAGACATCTCATATAGAATTAGATCATCTGTATTTACACTCAATTTTTTTAAATAAAAGAAATTTAGAAACTATGGACTAAAAGAAAACCTCTTAGAATAAAAGAATTGTGATTTTTTAGCTGTTTTATTATTTGACTTAGGTAATTCTCCCGTAAATTTTGCATTCATTGGTATACTATATAATTACTTACATTAAGATAAGAGAATTACAAATAATTTACATAAATATCTCAGAATTTAAACGGAGACTTGCAGTATTAATTTGTTTGTCTAATACTGCACCGGTCATCTTTTTGCACACAAGGGCCAATTATATCGAGATTTATAGTTTAAAGTTGATTTCAAACTAATACAAATATCCGGTCTGAAATGGAAATCGGGACCACGAACTCAGTTAAACTGAAAAACAGCTTCACCCATTTGGCTGTCAATTTGATTACCCTGTTTTGTTGGAAATTTGCAGATAGATTTTTGTTGATTTATTCAAATGATTTTTTATTTTATTTTGCATTGTAGTCATTTTATATTTGCTTGCAATTTTCATGAATGATTAGGATTGGTTTTGAAGAATCCTCAATGTTTTTTACAATAATAGTATGTATATTTGTAAACAAGATGTTATATAACTTTAATTCAAACATGAAAAAATAAAAAAAATTCCTTTTTTAGAACACATTTAATTTATTTACAAACTTTTATCATTTCAATTCTTCAAATAAAAAAAATTTATTTATCACAAAATCATATTCTCAAAATGATATATTACTGCAATATATAATTTCTATGCATTATTAGAATAATAATTATAAAGACGATTTTGTTTTTCATAACCATGTTATATTATGTGATAAAGTGCGTAACAATGGAGAGTGACTATATATTTCTACCATAACAAAATTAAAAGAATATCCCCACATTAAAGGATAATTTAGTTAAGTTTTTACTTATTTTTTAATGATTATAAAATAACATACAAAATAATTATTCTAGAAATAATGTTAAAGCCAAGAAATGCTTCGGATAAATTAAAAATTGCAGTTTAAAATTTATTAGTCTTGAACTTCTCTTATAAATTTTTTAACGCAATAAAAATATAATAAAATAAAAGGAAAAGCGCATACACAGTTAACTTATGTTTTGAGTGATCCACGAGCAACGAAACTTATTAACTTATTACATTCTCTCCCGCAGTAAATAATCATTTTATACTTCCATCGAATTTGCATTAGTAATAATAGTTTATATTTAAATTTTTCTTAATTCGTAATAATATTAGCATGCTTTTAATATTCTGATTTATATTTATAAAATAATCCACAATATGTACGTAACATATGCTCCTGCTGCTGTAGCAAATGTTAAAATATTTATGTGTTATTGCACAACATTTAAAGATTTTGAACACTGTATTACATGACAAACAAAGCACTGATATTTTGCGTGCTAAAAATTATTATTTGAATTAATACATGCGAAATTTCAAAAAAGAAAATGATCAAGAGGGACAGGACTCACCTTTACATAAGTTGCTTGCTACAAAAATGCGAAGCAAGTGCTTTCTAAAAGATTTTCAAAGAGAAAATAAGCAAGAATTTCCTGCTTCTAATGTCTACGTAACGTTTTGTTTCCTCTGAATTCAAATCATGCCCAGTTTTCCTTCACTGTCTCATAACGCCTCGAGCGAAAGACTACTTCTTTTTTTCATAACAGATGAGCAAGACTGGTAACATCTCTGACTCCCTTTCTTCTACTTAATTCCTTTTGTTTTTATTCAATTTAATAATATTTAAAATAAATGCTAATATGTCATTTGACCTGGCGCCATCTATGAAGCTTCATGCAAACTAAAAATTAATTTTATTTCTAATGTTCATACATCAGATACATACTTTTACTTAATGTAATAACACAGATATTTTAAATTTAAAAATAAGATAAAATTAGATTAATTAAAAAGTTATATTAATAAAATATTTCAAATTAATTTTTCAATTACTCTGAATAAAATTTTGTTTTAAATTATTAAATTGATTTTAAAATTTTATTTTAAATTATAAATTATTAAAACTTGTTTTATTTTATCAGTACAGATTAAGTAACATAAAACACAAGAGAGAAAAAAAAGAAATTTGGAGTAAAATTTCAAATGGGTTTATTCATGGATAATTGTAAGTTTCCAATTAATAAAATAATTAATAAATAAATTAGGGAATTTTCGATTTTTATTATAATTTTAGGAAGTATAAAATTAATATTTTGATTTAGGATAATATTTCATAAATACTCTCAGAAATAAATATTTTTCACAAATTCATATTGTCTTTATACTATCAAATGATCTGTATACTATATTTATGATTAATTTTCTCCAATGGGAAAACATGCCATGTGCTGCGTAATTATATTCACTATGCAATCATCAGAAATGCAAAAATATTTTAAAGTATCATTTTAAAGTATCATCATTAGCAGTAATATTTTAAAGTAAATTTCTAATTACCTTAATATTTCTATAAACTCATTATTGTATCATTAAACTATCAAGTTCATTAAAATGATTTTTATGAACCGTGGTTTTGTAAACCCATGAATCTAGAAAACTTCTCAAATGTATGGAGAAAATGTGAAACTGATTTTATTGATAAATCAATAAGATAATACATTAAAAATTGTATTTTGTGAGGATTACTACAGTTACTTGCCTGTTATTAAGGTATGAATAATGAAATTATACGAATGAAATTAGTACAAATATCGCATAAGAAATGAGTTTTTTGTTATTTCCTGTCAAATAAAATCTTTTATCTGCTTCGTTATGATTGCTACATTTATGTACTGTTATTATATATAAATACGCGAAAACAGTACTGACACACATTCCGAATCATCTAACATCTGATAGTCATAATTAAATTTTTTTAAATATTCTTATTAGCTTTTAGGGAAGCTCTGATGTCACAATTGAAATAAACCAAGGAAGATCCAGTAATCTCATATGACAAATACATTTAAAAGCGAGAAATCAACTCAAAATTTGATCAACAGTAGTAAGAAATACACCTAAGATCGTCTAATTCAGAATGTGTAATATATATTATATATTTATATATGTATATATAAACATCATTTGTATTCTTCAAGTCAAATAATTTGGACTACAAAGTTTCAATTAGCAGAAAATTTATCAAACACATAGAGGGTTATCACACAAAATTTTATAAATAAGTGTAAAATCATGTTTTCTAACTGTCATTTAATGTTCAAAACTGATATTAAAATTTTTTTTTTATATATTTTTCAAATAAGTGTTCGTAATAAATGCAAAACTATTTTTATCCTACATTCAAATTCAACATCAAGTCATCTCACAATTATTTATGTTTTTCCTATCTTTTCTAATTAACAAATCTATTTTTCTATATAACTAGATATATCTAGTAAATATGATAATAAAATTTGGCAGTTCCTTTTGTTTCTAAAATAAAATTAGTAAAAAATATTATTTTTACATAAAAAATGAGATATGATTAAATTTCATGTTGTCATTATTGATAGCTGATTAATTAATTTTAGCAATGACATATGATAATTTTTTCTCGTAAACTTAGATAAAATATAAGTTAAAATAAAAATTTATTACAATTATGAAACAAAATAAGGGTGTGGTTCAAGATTGTGATAATAAAATATTTCTCAAACGTTTTGCAAATTGTGAGATTGTGAGTTTTTTAATTAATTTAATGTTATAAATATAACTAACTGCATTTCTTTTCTCTTACGGAGAAATGTATTTATAATTTTTTATATATAAGAATGAATTTCATTTTTTCTAAAAGGTTACTTACTTTAATATTTATGTTTAAAATTGCTATTTTTTTATTTTTCAAACAATATTGTAAAGTGGAAAAAAAAATACCAAAATAGTGTTTTCAAAACATAAACATTTTACTTAAATCAGCAATAAATATGTGCTTAGAATGAAATGCACTAAAATACAGTTAAAAATATACAATCATTAAATACATTTTACAAAAAATTTTTTTTATCTACATTTGATTGAAATACATAAATATAAAATTCATAAAAGTATGCAACACTGGAAAGTTCACGAATTTTGAGAAAATTTTTTCTTCTTATTTGCATGTGATGCAAATTGTATGATATTTTCTAATGTAATTTTGAAGCAAATATTTCTAATTATGCATAATATATTTCATTAAACAAACATTTTACTTAATAGAATGAAGTAAAAACTCACATTCTTAAACATATTTTGACATAATTCATTAAAAAAGAAAAATTAGCAACTGAATATATAGCATGCAGTGTTTAATGTATTCAATAATAAGTCAATTAAGCAAAAAATTACTAACAATTAAAGAAAAATATTTGAATTATAGACATCATACAGTAGACACAAACAATTATACGAATTAAAAATTTGGCTTGAACCGTCCAATGTTCATGTTCGTTTCTTGACAAATAATTAAGAAGGAATTATTTGTGTGGTCTATATCCAAAATAAGGCTCCTTTCTACCTTCATATTCAAATGGTTTGTTATCAGTTGGTGGACATAAGTTCTTAGGCAACTTGCAGTGGTCTCTTCCTAATGCTCTGATGTATCCATAACCTCTTTCGAATACTTTTCCCGGCTCTTTGCTTCCGTAAGTGATACCATGACCATAGGTCAAATATCTCCATGGTCCTTTGCCATAGCTGTCCATGGGGTCTTGTATTATGCGCTTCTCATACATTGTGAAGTACAATGGTAATTTAGGATCATGAGGCTTTGGTGGAGGGTAATGAGGTGTTGACGCTGCTGGATGATGCTGATGGCCAGACTCTTCCACGCCATGACTATGTTGCAATTCATCTGGCTGTTCATATTTTGAAGGTTCTCTTTTCAATGCTGCAGGTTTACCATGAACCTCTTCCTCATCAACTTCTTCCTCTGGCTGCTTTTTATAAAGAGATTGCGTTGGTGAATCATTAGCGGAAGCATCCTCATCATAATCTTTAGTACTGTAGTACTTAACAGGTGAAGTATAATAACCGAATAGCTGTTGCGGCTGAGAATGTTGAGGCTGCCTGTAGCTTGGTAATACAGGTGAAGGATTGTAATAAGAGGTTTTAGGTGATTCTGAATGTTTTTCATAAGCACTAAGCTTTGGTTCTATTCTTTGGGGATATGGGGAATTATTTTGAGTGAAAGATCCTCCATCGTTGTCATATTGTACTATTTGTTCAATTGGTTCAACTTCATATTTCTTTTGAGCAAATGCTGGCCAAGACAGCAATAATAGAATAGGCTAAAATAAAATAAGAACATTTTATTCATATATATAAATATATTTGGATTACTAACACATATAGAATTTAAATAACAAAATGAGAGAGACTAAAGTACAATTCAGTCTTTATAAAATAAAATTAATTTTTAATTTAACTAAGTAAAAAAGTAAACATTTTGTTACATATAAAATATTTTCAATTTTATATTAAATAAATTTTTGTACAGCTATAAAATTCAAAATAAATGACACTGGATGACTGAATACTAACTAATTTATAATTACATTCATAATATATTTATTATTATCAGTTGAATATAGATAACAGAATCCTAAAATAATATTTATATTTATGGAAAAAACATACAAAAGAAGTTAAAAGAAAAATTCTAAAAAAAGTTAAACTTTAAATTTCATAATATATTATTGTAAAATAAATGTTTATATTTCAAGCTTAATTTGTATTCAAAATTTTATAAATGCTACTCTTAATATTTTCCTGTTTCTATGCTTAAAACTTATTTCAAAATAATAATTGAAAGTAAAATAATAAAAACTAAAATTTATATGTTATTAGCTTGACAATTTAAAGAATTAAGCATTATATTATATTAGTGCTAAAGCTACCAAATTTAATCGTAAAATAACATTAGCAAATATAAAAACGAAACTGCAAATTCTGAACAATTAAACACGAAAAAGATCATGGAAGTTACAAGCAATTTTATAATATTATATCCAAAGTAAGTTTTGCAAATTGTTTTCTTTTTCAAAACTTAGTACGTCAGAAATGTGCATCACTAAAGTGGATCAGAAACAGTTCAATAGTGAATCATATATTTTTATTAATTTATTAGCAGCAATATTGATTACTATCATAAAACTTAATCAATCGCTTAACGCCATTTCATTATACAATTACACTTCCGTTAATCGCAAATAAATTGAATAAACAGCGAATATTTAAGATAGTTTCATTGAAATAATTATCAAGTTTTTAATTAATTTTCTTTACTTTAGTAAAATAATCAGGTTTAATAAAATGAGACAAATAAAACTTTATATTTCTTGATGAAAGAAAAATGTATACAATTGACATGTGTAAATGGTTTTTATTTTTCACACAAGAATAAAATATTTTTAATAAAAATTGTATAAAAGCAATAAAACAGTAAACGTTTGCACAATAAATTTTTGGGAGAAATAACTTATTAAGCATTTATAATTAATTAATTCTCATTGTAAAAGTAATTTTACAAATATATAAATCGTAAACACGCAAGCAATTGTTTATTCTTAAAATACTTGTCCTTCATTTTGTGAGTTGTAAATCCGCAGTGTAAAGTTAAAAACAGTTTACATTGATTGATTCGATAATCATAACATTTTGAAAAGACTTTGTTAACAAACAAGGTTAATATGCTTAAATTCTTTGTCTGATAAATTGAAAACTTAATTGGGGCCTTGTTTCGGTACAAAGTAATTATTTGAAAGGAATAAACTGAATTTCTAGAATATACGATTCTTTAGCTACTTATTTCATTTAACATGTGCAATCTCATATCATTATATACAGTTATACTTTTGTGGCAGACACAAAAAATTCAATTTTAAGCTAGAATTAGAAATAATTGTAAAATAAAATAATTACAGTTTTGATAATTTAACACCTTTTTTGTAAATTTATATTTACATTTTATACACAGTGACGTTTTATACAATTTAACGTGAATTGAATTTATACAATTTAAATTAGTTTTATTTTATGTATGCAAAACTCATAGATTCATGAAAATGTTTATTTGGAGCAATAAATAATTGATGATTATATTTAGTTGAAGAAAGATTATATTCAAATTACACGGTGATTGAATAAAAATTTGTAGTAAATTTAAATGTGAATATATTAATGATATTTCGTGATTCAACAAAAATCAAGAATAAGTATTTTTCGTTATTTTTTTCGGCAGCATAATTTGACCAAATTTATTTTATTTCTATTTTTATCCGTAAATATATGTAAAAATATTTTTTAAAATATTGAGTATATTTTGCCAAAGAATAAATATAAAATTTTATGAATATTTATTGTATAAATTTTATTTTATATAAATAAATCTTTTTTATTTAATATTTTAATAAAAAATACAGTTACTAATACTTAATTCAGAATTTTAGTTTCCTAAGATTCAGATGAAAGAAAATTATCTATAAACTGTGATTTTCCACTTTAAACTGTTACATTAATATACAAAATTAGAAGTTTAGGTACGAAATATTTCTTATTTAATGTACTCTTGTTACTTTACTTACTAATAACAGGTTTGAAATAGAAAACTGTTTTTAAAGTGTTAATGTTTAACATTATAATAAAAAATATTCATTTATCTAAACTTTTGTATTTATAACCATGTGAATATAGTTTTGTAATTTTTAAGAGGAGTCCTGTATTAAATAAATATTGTTTTCGTAGTATAATGATAAATAAATTATGTATTCGCACATGAGAAAAACTCTACTTTTTCATATATGTTTCCAATATAATTTAAAGGAAAAGATAAATTCGAAAATTTTACGCCTTATTTATCATTATTTCAAAATTAAATGTTATTTATACGTTATAATCGCATTAAACTTGCATGATCTTTTAAAAATATTGGATTGTTCTTAAAGTCATTTTGTTTTCCCCATCTGAATCAGTATTTTGACTGTGAAAACCAAACATTTTTTGAATATGAAATCGTGCTATGACCAGTATGGTAGTAAAAAATATTGGACTGGAATTGAAAACATACAATTCAATAAAATATTTATTTGGTTTGCATTTTTCATCTTTATATGAAGCAAAATAACTTTATGAACAATCCAATATATATAAATATTTTTAATATTTATCTCATATTTCTAAAAACAATTATAAACTTCATAAATATTGATTTTTATCGATTTTTAGTTATGGAATGTTTAAAAATTAAGTAATATGGTAACGTATTGCACAAAATATAACTAACTTCTTTGAAAACAATTAATAGAAAAATCTCTCTCTCTCATACAGTTGATTATAAAAGAGAAACTAATAGTTTTTAGATATAAAATTATCGTTTCTAGGAATAAAATATTTTAAATATGTGTGAATTGAATTTGAAGAATACTATGAATAAGAATACTTTGTGAATACTTTGAAGAATAGTACTCTATGTCAAACAACCATAGTTAAGGGAAAACTATTGTTGATTTTACAAACAATAATAGTTTTTCCTTAAGTAAATTTAAAAATTACTTTTAACATTTGAAAAATAGGTATTATTAGGCCTCACTATAAATTTCATTATTTTTAATACTTCAATTCAGTGGTAACT
>JAPDSC010146519.1:934-20579 GCA_026290005.1 Latrodectus geometricus | reverse complement strand
ATATATTGTGTGTATGTGTGTGTGTGTACGAGTGTGTGTTAACGAAATACTGAAATAAATTGGATGATTATTAGCTAAGCAATAAAATTCATTCAATTTAAGAAATAAAAATGTTGAATTATAATTTCTGTTATTTTGCCTGGATGTTGCCTTACATGTTATGAATACCAATAATTTACTAATTACAATTTACAAATAGTGAAGATATATTGGTTCTATTAAAAAAATAATTTTAGAGCTATTTTACGAAATTTCATATTTAATATAGTATAAATCCTTAGAAAGTCATATAAGTAAACATTTCATATAGTAAATGAAATATTCTTCAAGATTTAAGAATATCAGAAGCTCCTTTTTTAGCACAAATTACATTGCTTACATTAGACGAAAAATACGGAGAGTATAAGTCAAAAGGCACACACATGAAAAGTGAGTTCGAAATCACAACATAAAATCTATTATTTAAGGTTTACAAGGACACCTCAGAAATTGGAAGCAAAATTTATGGTTTTATGTTTCGAATGAAAGCAAAGAATTATTTAGTGTTAAATATCGTCAAGATTCTAAAATTTAAATAAGCAATTTTTTGGATTGACGCGATACTCTTAAGCTAACAAAATTTTAAGAATTTCAAGATTTAAACTTTTCAGGTTATTAAAAATTTGGGATAACTAATATGTACGAATTCAAATTTTTTGATACTTAAAATGTTATGTTTACTTTCCAATTTCCTGCAAAAACTTTTGATAAAATTATATATTATAACAATTTGAATTTTTTAAATTTTGAGTATTGCATGTAAATATGTATGCATAACAATATTTTATCAACTAGGTATAAAATAAATATAAAAAGGAATTTTAATCAATTATTCTTTAATCTATTGATTTTGCAATTTATAACACGATCCAAATAAAATATATTAAAATGATAATACATTTCAATAAGAAATTGTTAGAAAAAATTAATTGTTATTCGTCTTCTTTATGAAATTCCTGTATATTATTACCGTGATTTTATTTCATGAAAAACACATTTCTATTACTGTCTTACATTTCTGCTATTGCTTATAAGAGACAAGAAAATTTATGGATTACAAAACTGCTCTAAAAAAGAAATTTTTCCTAAAATCTTTTATCGAGGAAAATTATAGAAATATTTAAACTAATAGGATTAAGTAAATACGGAACATTTCTCAACAGGAAAATATAATTGAATGAAAATAGTGCACCAAGTTTGTTTTTGCTTTAAGCATAAAATCCTTAACCCAGACATATGTGTTAGACCTAGACAACGCCCATTATTTAACCTCTAATGTCCTTTCAGATTTCTTTCCTAAATTCTTGAATAATTAATAAGTAAAGCACAAGATAAATTTCCCTTTATTATTTATGATTATTTTTGTTTTATATATATATATATATATATATATATATATATATATATATATTAAATAATTCAGTCCAATATTTTTTACGACCATATGCTGTTTAATATGATAAATATAATTTAAAAATTAAAACTTTAACTAAATTTTAAATTTGAAGATGATATGATTAGCATAAAATATTTTAACCTGACTTATAAAGATAGAATAAAAAAAATAGGTTACTTAACAACTCACGCTTTCAAATATATTTGTTGATTAAAAATATTAAATGAAAAAATATCCATAATTTTTACAGAAAATAAAGTGCTTAGTAAATAAAGTTTAGAAAATAAAGTGGTACCAAAAACAATAATTTATTGCATGAAATAAACATATAAAAAAGTAGAATAAAAATACATATTGTCTAATGATTTCTTTTTAAAATTATTTATTACTTTAAATTGTAATTAACTTTTAGTGAAAATATTAATATAGAAGAAAAAATTCTTAAAACTGCCTTATAAAATTTAAAATATTCTATAAAATTATCAAAAATATTTTCTTATAACCAGGTAATACAATCAATTATTTCTGATAATTAATAGTATTTAAAAATCATAAATTTTAATAGGTGAATAGAGACTTAAATATGTAAATTTTTTATGTATTTTGCTTTATGTATGTAAGAAATTGTTTTGTAACGTATTTGGAATCCATAATATATATCATGAAAATAGACAATGAAAAAAACATTTTAAAATTTAAGATTCCGAAAGTTTTTTGTTCTCATATTTATAACATGCTCACATTCTATTGTATTGAAAGAAGATTAAAAGCAGTTTCATATCAGCTAAATAGTCATTACATTGTATTAGTAATGATATAATCTATTAATGTATCAAAAGGAAAATATTAAGTTGCGAAAGAGGGTGATTATGACAGATTCTCTTGAGATTTGGCGTGCTTTTCAGCCATAAACCGGATTAAAGAGATCAAATTTCTATATTTGATGTCATTGTAATTGTCAAACATGCAATGGTAATGTATATCTTCAACAATCTTTTGTTTTATTATTAAGGAAGGATGACAATATGTTTTAAAAATAGCACTTGCTGTTAAAATTGGTGAAATATTATAGTTTTGCAATTTTTCAATATATATGTAAACTCCAGACATACTTGTCATCTTTTCAAAAGGTTATTTTTATCAAGAAATTTTAAAAGTTTGTTTAAAGAATTAAAAAGTACAAAATGCGTATATCGTTCGATAAAATATATAAAAGTTTTCAGTTTTCATGGATTTATCAGCATCATGATTTCCTCAAATCAAAAACCATTAAATCGATAACTTTCGTTAGTGGATATATTTTAATTTCAACTTCACCTGCGAATATTAATGTTTACACATATTATATGAAAAAACTACAGCGCAATTTTTATAGGAATGAATTTTAATGCAAATTTAGATTCAATTAAATTTTATTAAATACCTATAAAATTATTATTTTACTACTCTTTAATTTTAATCAATAAGCATTCTATAAATAAAGAGATTATTAATAACACACTTTTAATTAATTTAAAAGTGTTGCAGTTTTATTATTTTCCCTTATGAATTTGTATTTTACTTTTTGCTTTTATTAATTTAATAAACAATATTTCTGATTTATTAAATTCAAAATAAAAATGGATGTAGAAGAAATAATATAGGATATTAGTTATTCACTTTTTTTATCAATTTAGATCTGAAATAAATAGATGTGCATTCATTACTAAAACATTATTTTATGTAATGATAAAAAGCATTGATTTTAAGTATGAAGTAAAGTATTTTCGAAATTAAATTATTTTCATACATGAGAATTTATTAAATAAAGTTAAATATTTATCTAGTTTTTTCTGTATTGTAAACATAAAAAATAAGAGATATTTCCTCCAATTTTGTAGAGAATATAAGTCTCAATGAAAATAATAAGCATTATATGAATACTTTTTAAATAATGTTCAGGTTATATAGTATTATATTGGAATTCTTCAGATGTAAATGAGTAAAAAAGTTTAGATTAGAGCTAAGCTAAGAAATATTTTGAGATTACTTCATTTTTTTCACTTAACAAAGAAAATATATAAAATTATGTTTTTATTAATACATTAATTGCATTCTTCTAATACATTATTATTACATTGCATTCTTTTCACACAGAAATATTTTTTATATATGAAAGAATATTTTACTTCATAATTAAATTGTGCAAATTATTACACAAACGTATTGTGAGAGATATAATTTTGCTCAAGGTAATTTAACATTGTATATAAACAGACTAATAAGATTCTCAGCAGAAAAATGTGGGAAATCATAATTTTAATACAGATTTTTAACATATTGTTTAACAACAATGCTGTAAAATATTTCTTCCAAATAGCGACTAACATTAATCTATAAAATTAGCAGTGAATTTTTTTTGGAAGTGGAATATTTAATTTCCCACAAAATTATTTTTTCTTTTCTTATATATTATTTTCTTATATATTATTTTCTATTACTATATTATTTAATTATATCACCTTACAAAATTATATGAATAAATTATAAATTATATTTCCTTGAAAAAAATTATATCTCTCACAATACGTTTGTGTAATAATTAAATACGATCAACTAATAAAATTTCAAATTATTTAGTTGCATACTTGTATGTTAATTGATTGTTTATCATGTATATATTAATAAATATTCATCTACATATTTTAGAGAGAAAAGTACATATTCCTCTATTAGTATACATAAAAATCTGCCTTTGATTTCCCATTCTAAGAAAATAGTTTTTTTTCTTTTATCTTTAATTACTTTTTATTCAGAGAAGCTAGTTTAACCAACAATGATGATTTAAAATGAATTCCGAAAGGTAACAAATGTCAATGTTCAATATAAAGTTCAAATCTTTGAACTGTCGAGTTTCAAGTTGAAGTTGCGGCTAATTCGGATGACTTTTGTCAATGAGTAGCTTTTCTGTTTGTACATGTGGCAGAGTCATATAATTAATGTTATTGTACTTCATATTTTTATGAATGGTTGTTAATATTTTTATTTATGAAGAAAAAAGTCTTCTGATTTGAATCTATACCATCTGATTGCAAAACTATATGTAAAGTACAATACTGGATTTGTAGCATATGTTTTTATAAATAATACATAATGCTTACTTAATTTTTAATAGTGTAGCATTAATAAATATAATAAAAAGGTCATTATTTTTAACCTCATTAAAAAAACTTATTTTTCTATGGGAGTAAAACATGTTTGTAGATCAATAAATGTAAATTCTAAACACATAATTTTCAGCATTAGTTATCGTTAAAATATAAGAAATAGCTCAAGTCATTTAATTTGTATCTGTACTGTTTTCTCAGCCTTACATTACAAAATTATTTTTATATTAAAATAGTCAAAAATGACTTAAATACTTTTCTGTGAATCTAAAAAAATGTGCTGATAGATTTCAGTCAAAGATTTAAATTAATATATTTTACTTAGCGTTCACTCCATTAGAACAATTAATGATATAAGTTAAGTATTATATAAATAATTTAATTCCCAGCTGTTTTTAATTAAATATATATTGTAGACATTGTAGAATAATAAAAATAGGGCTTATTTTAAACAATATACAAAAATTATTTTTAGTCTCACAAACTCATTATAAATTGATACCAAGTTTTTAAATGTTCATTGATCACAATTTGGAAATTATTGTTATATATGTCAGTGAAGTAATATGAGAGATAAAAATTTCATAAAAATATATCGGCCTCAAGTACTTTTATCATGTACAAATAAAATGATTATTTAAAGTAGCAATAAAAATTCTTTGGTAATTATGTGAAAATCATGAAGAAGTACAATAAATTAAGTATATTTTGGATTAAATGGAAGAAAGTGATGTTTTTATATAAATATTATAGTTCTAAAATTAATATTGAAATTCTTAAAAAAAAAGATTTATAAGAATTCATATAAAGTATGCATATACAATTAAGAGCTACTGTTAAAAATGTTGTGAAATTTTTAGGAATATTTGCAGAATAGAAAAAGTTTATTTGATTTAGAAATAGAAGAAAAGAATGTAAAGGGAAGGTTATGAACTTGTGTGATATGCAATTCTGTATTAAATTCTGGTATTAACTCATTCGGGAATACTAGTTAGTCTTCTTGAGTGAAGAACATAGCATCAAAAGGATGATACTTTTGTGAGCAATGCTGATATTATTCAAATGAAAAATGCTTTTTCTTCTTCTTCAAACAAAGTTCCAATACCCTCTGAGTCTTCTTGTTTGGAATTTTCTCGTGAATAACTTGTGTATTTATTCATTAATTGCACCTCATATTTCATTTTGCTTAAGATCTAGAGCAAAAACTAAAAACTGTTTTTTCCATTAAATCTGAATGATTCTCTTAAAAGTTTTCTATAGGAACTTAAACGCTCAAGTAAATAATCTAATACATGCATTTTTAAAATATACTTTAGTGACACATAATTAATTATTTATTTCACAACAATTAATATGGCCTCTATTCCTTAATTTGATAATGAGGATTTTAGCTCTTAACTTAGTTTTAAAATCAATTTCATTGAAAATTATGCAGGAAATAAATGCAAAAAATTTCTTTTTTGTTAAATTACATATTTTGATGAAGTTACATTCAAGAAAAAATTATCAGAATTACAGCTTCATTGCAACATTTTCCAAACTTTAAATAAAAAAAAATTAATTAATGTTTATAAACTAATTTATTTGCTCACGATAAATTGTTCAATGCTTTTATAAGAGAAAACTACTACGATGGAAATATGTCTTTTTAAGATATTTAAATATTTAAATGAAATTTCTAAGTGATTTATGCATAATTATAGTTAATATAAACACAAATATTGTTCTATGATGAATTTACAGCAATATATTATTCCTATAATGACATGAAAAAAGCAAAATAAGTATATCAATGAGGAATATCGAAAATAATTAAAAAATTATTAATCAACCGGTAGTTCACAATACAAAAATATCAATTATAAAATTTTATACACTAAAAATAATGGAAATATGAAGTATAATATCATATAAAATAATAAGAACTTAAATAGTTTCACGTAGAAGAAAAATTTCTTACCCAAATTCCATATGTTATTTTCATCTTGCCCAAATCATTCACAATTGCCTGGGAAGAATGGAGCTTTCACTCTCAAGGAATAAAATGGATCAGGTTTAAAAAAACAAACAAGAGATATCAAATGATTTTGCTCTCTAACGCTCGGGAAATGAGGTTGCCGATTTCAGAGGAGTCATTTACGGTCACACGCAGTCGCCAATGAGAGTAGCCAACTAGTCCGCGCGTTTTATGAATTCTAAGTAAGACACGTTTTAGAAAGGAAAAGTGGATATTTTTTTATGTGGGAGATTACGGTTATGTCTTTTACAAAAGTGGTATAAGACAGACTTATCATATAAAAATTAGAATTACTCATCGCAAAACAATTTTAAAATTAGGATAACGTTTTTGCTTTATAGATTTTTATTATTTTGTTTAATTCTTTTTATAATTTTAAAGACTTTAGATATGAAAGGAACATAATTTTTTTTCTTAATAATTTACAAAATTATTTGTATAGTACTATTATCAGATAAAATAATCGATTGCTAATTATAAAATCAGTAATTATTGACTCAGTAAAAATATATATTATATATGTAAAAAATATGGAAATCATGAGTTATGAATCTTAATAATGGCTCTAAATATCTTATTACGTACTCACACAACTCTTTGGCTATTTCCTATTCAATAAGAACGCTGTGAAATAAAAAAAAAAATAAATAAAAATGTAATGGTCACACTACTTTCAAATATATACTGCTTCAAACTTGAATTATTATAAATATGTTTACATATCTGATATAACAGAATTTCGGCTAAAGATTTACACTAAGTTAACTTTACTTAAGTAAGTTTACTTTATTTAACTTAACTTAGTGTAAATTGTTTGCACTAACTTATTAGTAAGTTGGTCCAAACTCACCAACTTCAGCGAGTTGTAGCTTTCAGGGGAAAATGCACTCCTAGTTTTCGAAGAAAAATTGCAATTTAGAAAAATTAATATTTATTATCTAACTTAACTATGATTAAAACCTTTATTTGCATTATAAAATGAGGTCTCATCTGAAATCAACGAAGATGAATGAAAGAAGAGGGAAACGCCTTTCGTATTTTACTCTTGAAAGTTCTTTTCGTCATATTCTAATGCCTTTCTGACGGAGGCGTATTGGGGAAAACGTAAAAACAATAATACTAAAAAGGTAGTAATGTAACAACAGTAATAATAAAAAAATAATAGAATATCGTTTTTTTATTATTTTGTTTCATAAGAAATCTGACTCTTAAAACTCTCTTTTTCTGTAATAAAATTTAAAAATTTCAAATCTATTCTTATTCAAAATGAATTTAATCTTCTCCTTTTACAAACTAATTAATCATAATAAACTAGTTTTTGCTTTGATACGAATTCATTAATGTAATTTAAGATGAATAAATGAATAAATAATACTTATTAGTGTTTTGGTCTACATCAAGTATGATATACAATGTATTTTTCATAAAATACATATTTTGGCTTAAAAATTCAGCTATTTTTATTTTGCAGAAGTAAGCAATCAGATAAATTTTTATATAAAATAATATCTGGAAAATATCCCTGAAGCTGAATCAACTAATTAGAAAAAAAATATTTTGTCAATATTCTGAACAGTTTTTGAGAGAAAATGTTCTTATACTTATTATTCTTATCTGAATATCTATAAAATTGATTGCCTTTGAAATTTATAAAATAAAATAAAATTATGATGCAAGTCCAAAAAGATTTAAAAATAAAGCTAATCTATGAAATAAGTCAACCAATTTATTTATTTGGTGGATGTGACACATTTAATTTTAAAGATATTATCAGAATACATATTCAGTGTTTAATTTTCAATAACATTCAAGAAAATATATCTTTTCTCTGTTCATCCTAAAATATCAATCTGAGTTTTTAATAAGTCGTCAAGAAAAACTGTTATTTATTAACTGTTAAAAAATAACAGTTTCATACTTTTATAGTTTAATATTTATATTAAACTATAAAAATATTTATTGTTTAATATAAATATTATTATTAAACTATGTATTTAAATATTTAATTGTGTAAATTATAATAATCGCAAGAAATAATCATTTTTTAACAATATGTATAGTTCTGAGGTATTTCTCATTTTTATCATAAATATAATAATTTAAACATTATAATGTCGTTTAATATCGTCGAAATAACGGAATTCAATCTCTGTTATAAATTCACTAATATTTCAGCAATTGAGAGTTTTTATTTTTTGAAAAATATGTGTGCATGAGTTTTCTTCCATCTACATATATTCATAGAAAAATAGTCACTTTTAAAGATATCCATAAATGAATGGGATTGATAATGGTGTATGTTTTTACGTATTATTGATTTTTCTATATATTGTATAGTATCTCAATTGTAGTTTTACGAGAAGTCAAATATTGGTTCAAGTAAACTTCTGATATTATAATTATTAATGAAACTTTTATTTGCAATTAAAAAAGTGCTACCATATTAACATTAATAAGCAAGAAAATTCTTTTCAAGATCTAGAGATACATTTACTTTTGGGTGTCATTTCAAACACCCAAAAAATTGGCTATGGCGCCAATAGAACGAACCTTTTACATTCAGGGCACTGATGACGACTTGTACAGTGGGATAGCAGTAAATAATGCCATCATAACACTGATAATCAATGGATTCTTGTTCCAATCAGAGAAAATCAGAGGATCTTTGTGTTTTGGAAGCAAATATCAAGTAAAAGACCCTCAGGTATAATCTTCTTCCCCCAGAATTATCATTTCACTTGAAGAACATTGTAACTACGTTTTATTTGTGTGCTCTAGCCAAAGTTAGCCAGATGGATACGATGGATCTTTGACTGGATTGGTATAGAGCTTACTACTTTCTGGTTGCGAGAAAGCTTTTCCAAGCAAACTACAATAGCTCCTGAAATCCAAAAATGATATCTTTATTTTTTAATGTTTCGAATATGATGCATTTAAAAAATTATTATTCCAACACATCTGCATTTTGACCATTCACAACCTTTTTCCATAATATCCTAATATATTTTTCCTTATACATTTTTATATAGACTGTTAAATTCTAAAACAATCAAATAATACGTGCATAATATGTCAATGAGTCAAATTTAATTTTAAGGAAAACATTATAAATTTATTTATTCACAATTATATTTAATAAAACTTAAAATATCATGTACGGAAATATTTTTGTTAAATTTTTATACAAAGAAGAACCTTTATCGAAAACAAGAACAAAATCGAAGAAATTATGAAATTTTTTTTATAAAATTTGAAAATATAAAAAAAAATGTAAATGGGACACAATATAAGTAGGAAAATATGTCTTAATAAAGATGAGAAAATATATCTTACAGAATTAATTTTAAGAGGAAATTTATTTTATGCACGTTTATATCAGTCCATATATTAATTGAAAATTACACACATGTAAGTTCAAAAGACTTAACAAATATTTATTGAAAAGTAAGCAAGACAAGTAACAAAATGATATAAGTAAATAAGTTTGTATGATTGATGCTTAAACTATATATTTTAAAATTCGTAAATTTTTGTTACTTTCTGTATCATAACATTTCTAAAATTATAATTTCTAAAACTATTTCCGCTCATTTCTAAAATTATAATATTATTTAAAATATGAGTATAAGGATTTAGGATATCATGATGAGATTTGTAATTACATATGACTGAACAGGCATTCATCATATTATAGCTATACTGTTAGTTTAGATTATAAATTGCCCATATTTATTTTAGATAGAAAGAGATTTCGAGAAGATAGATTAAAGAATGAAAAAGAAATACGAGTTATAAGACACATATAACGTAATTACTAGTGATTCATAAAACTAAATAATTCATAATATTTTTTGTGAAAGCTTTCCAGCATTAGGATATGTCTGATAGGATAAACACATTAAATCTGTTGTAAAGTTCATTCAAAAAATTGCTCTATTATACTGTTAAATGATCTTAAAATTGTTGTATGCTTTTTTTCAGATCTAAATTTTAGATTCTCCAGATTTCATCAAACGAAATTTCTATTTTTAGAATGAAGAAAAAAGTAAACTTTTATAACACAAACATATGAAAATTCTTATTTTAAAGTATAAGCTCTACAGACAGAAATTCGTCACTACAATCGTTATGTAATAACTTGACCATGAATTTAAGATTTCTGTTGTATATAAAAAGATTCAAGTATAAAAATTTTATAAAGAATTTTTCCTTTATTTTCCTAATACAATGCTTATAGTACATACATTAGATTTAAAAACATTAATTTTAAGTAACGGTTTTTATTTAGATTTAGTAACCACATATAGTGCATTTGTCAAACATAAAAACATTTCCATTATTAATGAATATAACAACATTTTAATTGGAGATGAGTTTTAAGTTCTTTTCATATAAATTTCAAGTGCATTTTTCGCTTTCCGAAGCACACATTTCTAATATTTTTAAACAAACTAAGAAGTATATTTTGTAATTATATTATTAAACGTATTTTTAATTGACTTCTTTGAACTTCATTGACTGAACAATGAATATTTTAAAACATTGTACAGATTAACCATAAATATATTTGCAGCTTTAAATGAATTTTTCAACTTTGATTAAATTTCAGCTATTTAAAATAACTAATTATTTAAATCCTAAAGAGAGCACATTAGTTTATTATTATCTTTACTCTAAAATTAAGTAAGTTTTAGAATACATTTTACTGGTAAATATTCATTGCACAAATATTATAATTAAATATCCATTAAAATTAATTAACTATTTTGAAGGGTTATTTTTAAAATGTATATAAATTATGCATTATTATATGATAAAAGAATATTATAGCCTGAAAATGTAATTCTTTTAAATCCTTCATGTTGTTCATTATAAAGCCCAAAAGTAACTTTTAAATTACAATATTTGAATTTTCCTCTCAGTACAGGTATTTTCTCATTTTGTTTATTAACGCCACACTAACTACTTTCAATAAGCTATTGCTCTTTATCTGGATAACTCTATATAACTTAGATCACGATTTAATTCATGATTAGTTATGTGAAAACCATGAAAAACTAATTTTTAATTTTCATATCAGTTACAGTATTGAAAATAATAAAAATAATGTGACTATAATGTTAAATAATGAATATAACGTTTTTAATAAAAATTATGCAACCTATGAAAACAACTAAAGTTTCTAATTAAAATACACACATAAGAATTATTTATTTAAGTTTTCATATACGAAAATAATTAAAGAATCATGCTCGCGCGCTCATTTACCTTACAATTAAACATTGAGCTTATTAATCAATAGTTAGTAGAACAGCATACAAAAGTGAATCATGTATACATAAGAAAATGATAGAGCATGTGGTAAGATATGTCCCTTTTCATTTGTTTAATCATTAATCCAAATTTAAATTCTCCTGTTTTGAAGTATTTTTTCTGCACCTTCCTACTACTAACCGAGAGATTTGATACATTTTGTCACTTAACATATCCAATACATATTCGAGGATGAGTTGTAACTAATTACAACCTTAACTATTCATATAAGGTTTAAAGTTATAAGAATTTTAAATTGTTTAATGTTATTTTTTTCTTTAATCAAAGATTTTTGGGCCCCATTCTCCCATTCAAAGAAAAATCCTTATGTGTGCCTATAAAATAAAAATATTAGCGTTTCTGGTTCCAGTGTTTTTGAAAACGCAGATGAAATTGTAAAAATTAAGTATATGGAGTTTATTTAATTAATAACAATAAAAGATTTAGTGTCTTTTACCAAAATAGATTTAAACTAAATTGTAAAACATAAACAGTTTATAATTATTAAGAGTTTGAATCTTTTGTCGTTAATAATTTAACTTGGAAGAAAGCTTGAGTTTCTTATACTTTGCCTGAACTTATTAGGATTGGATGTTATGCTACATTATTTCATCCATGTTTCTCAGTCGGATTAACACCTTTAAAGTTGCTAAAATGTGAAGTCCTAACAACAAAAATCTAACAAATAAATGAAAAATACTGCAAGCAGCTTTGAAGGATATACTATGAAAAAAATGTTGTAAGAATCAAAACTTTTTGACAATATTTTATAAGAGTGTTTTACTATTTTTGAAAATTTTGTATAGAATAAAAGAGAAAATTTCCCTAATAACTGATATTATAAATATAAATGACTAAATTTTGATATCATGACCATTTGTACTAATAATTAGGTAAACAACACTTTGTACTCCTTTATAGGATTTCCTTTACTTCTTTATCTATGAAATTGTTATACTTCATATACTTATAATGAAATAAATAAACTTCAGAAGTTAATAATAAATTTAATCACTAGACAAATTTTGAAATTTCGATGCTTAGATTTTTCTAATTATGATATTGTAAAATAGGCAACACGAAAATTTGTTATTTTAACTCATAGAAACAAATAAATTAGGAAATACATAGTTGTATCTCATTGTAATATTTACTCGGTCGTTCGAGTGATAAAATATAAGAAAAAATTCCATAAAAAAGCCTAATGAAGTTTTAACTTTTTTATTCTGCATGAACTTCAGTAAGTTTACTGTCTTACCTTTCAAATTTGTTAGAACAAATGTTTTTACAAATGCATTCATATTTTTCTCTTACATTGTTAAATTTTAATTTACAAACTATCTAAAAAATTTACATAAAAAAAAAAAAAATATTAGGAACTACATTACTCGAGTAAGATAGAAAATTTTAGTTAAATGAGAAGTTTCTCCAAATGATAAGTATATTAAGATTATTATGTAATACATTATAGAAATATTAAGTATTAAAGAATATTAAAGAAAGAAGTGGAGGTATATTTAATTCCTACAAATTTTGAATTGATTTTAGCTTTAAAAGCAAACACAGCAAGTTAGCAATTTGCATTAATTTGTGAAAGAAAATATTAAGATAACTCTAGATCTCTACTATTGTAATAATGTGGTTAAATATGAATTTTTAATGTAATATCTGCCTTGATTTAAAATCATGTAAATTCTTCCTTAAAAAAATAACAAAATATGGGAAATTATGTTCAGTTAATTAAAAAATAATTTGCCTATATGCAGTATAAAAGCAGGATTATATTTAAGTAACATGCTCTCTCAATTGTATTAGAAGTTTAATTTAATCACCCATTACTTTTAAAAAGGAAAACCTAAAGAACAACTTAAAGAACACTATATATTCATAAATAAAAATAATAAGAAGGTAAATATAAATAATGAATAAGTTTTATAAGTAATATATAATTATTATAATAATAAAAGGAATTTAAAGATGTTTCTGTTATGAAATGTAAATTGATTTTCCAAAAACTATTTTCTTGTTTTTGAAACGTTCTAAATTAAACATTACAAAGAATCAGCTCAAGTTGAAATTAGTGATTAATATCACTAAAACAAAAGGTTACGATATTACAGTCTTTTCTTCATTGTTCTCATGCAATAAAACATTTCCCCCATTCATTTATAATATCAAAAATTAAAATACCATTTCAAAAGAATTTTTTTTCCTTATTTCTATTTAAACCGGAATTTTCGCAATTCTTTCTCATTAATACGATTGAATAATTAAACAAATATTTTAGTTTGTTTGATATAAGTCACTTAAATATTAAATTAATATTTAAGTGAAATTAATATTAGTTTGGGGAAAAAGTAATCCATTATTTTTTCGGTAGACGTTTGTAGTGATCGATATCTCGTCAGGTATATATCAAACAATTTCAGATTTATGCTCGTTGGAAAGGTGACATTTGACACTATTCTCTTGCGGTTTTTTGTTTGATTAATTCAGTTACGAGAACAAGGTCTTAAAAATGGAAGACAACAAACAGAAAATTCGATACATTTTCGTTTTTCTCTTGTAACGTCGAAAAAGATAGCCGGGTGGCTAAAATTGTAAAAGGTGTTTATCGTCCTATTTAAGACTGTAACAACCAGTTACGTATAATTTTTGTTTCGTCGATTCCGTTCGGGTACTTTTGATGTTAGAGATGCACCTCGCATGTGGATCATTGAAAATGTCTATAAAATATCAAAAATGATCGAAGTTAACCGCATGTCAGCATTCGTAACGCGCAAGACCTAAAAATCTACATGAAAACTGTTTTAAACCTTTTTACAAAGCGAATCCAAAAGAAGTTACATAAAGTTCACGTAAAAATAATGGATTTCTTTTTCCCCAACCTAATATTAAATTAATAATATTAAATAAATAAAAGAAATTAATATTCTGAAAAGAATATTTCTTTATTGCTTCTAAGTTAAAGAATTTTCTGTCTCTAATGCGAAAAAATTTAATTTCTTAAATTTCAATTCTTTGAATTTCTTGTATTTAAAAATATTATAATTCCAAAAAACAAAATAATTATAAAATCATTTTTTGATAAGATAAACTTGAAGCTTTCTTAAAAATTTTTATTTCTAATCTATAAAAGTTTAAATTAGTTTAATATTCGGTGTTATACATACAAAACTTTATATTATTTATACTTCATAAATAAAACTTTATATTATTTATACTTTATAAATAAAACTTTATATTATATATACATATAAAACTTTACTTTATATTATATAATGTATTATTTGTGTTATACATCTAAAACTTATAATTTTGCTAAAAGAATTATATGAACATTTTATCGAATTTGTGCAAAATATTATATTGTTTCTAGTATGTATTCTAAATGATCAGAATATGGTTTACAATTCAAATGATTGTAAGTTAACTATCCCCTTTTAGAACGGTATAAATTAGTATAAATTATTTTAGAATTAATTTATATATAAAAAGTGACAATTGTGTGTATTAACCATTGTGCGTGCTCTAATCATAGAGTGATGAACCACTTCTTTCATTATTGACATGGAAAAGTATAAGCTATTTAAACTGACAGTTCTCAATTTTCGAAGTTAAAATTTTCCTCTACACTTTTTTAATAAAGAAGATCAAAAATCTTTACTTTGAAATATAATCCAAACATATTTTTTTTATCCTACATGCTGTCAGAGATGTAATTATTAACTTGCTTAGTATTTACAATTTTCAACGTGAAATATATAGTCTCATGTTGTGTATTTTTGAATTAACTAATAAAAATTGAAAAAGTTGAAAAATTACAGAAAAAATTGAAAAATTTTATGAAGGCAGCTGAACTTGCTGAATTATTTCATCGAATAGTTTGGATATTTATTATCAAATTATTTCAGGTAACAAAACTTAGAAAAATCCAACCCTTTATATAAAAAAAATATCTACTGTGTTCCTTGTTACAGAAATTTAACTCATAATACAATAAAAGGAAACATTGATTTTATGTGGTTAGGATGAGTTGAATGATCTTAATGTTTTCTTGAGACTCAACACATGGTTAAAGCCATAAAAATAAAAATGAAAAAATGTAATTATATGCATCAGTGAACATGAAAACAACCTTGCAGTGCTATATCATTAATTTGGTTATAATTTAGTTAGCTTTTTATTGTCATCCATTTCTTTTTGAAATTTGTTTTGAAGCCAATTCTGGCAACCCTGGTAAATATCAAAACTATGCACCCAATTATTGGCTGATGGGAAAACCTACTTTTTCTCAGTGGACTTCTAATAAATGGAACAATTCTCTTAAGCAAGGGTGTTGCTGCAGACAGTAATAAATAAATTCGATGGCGATTTTCACCTTCCGATGCTGGAACAAAGGAGCTGACGGTTCCCCTCTCCTTATTATTTTTTGTTTTCTATTTGGAATTCTAACGCGTATTTAAATTTGAAGCGTGATAGTAATTTTCCCAACAACTACTGCCGCCAGGGATGGGAGAAACAGGGAGAGCTGCACTATTATTACGAAGCAGAAAACAAAACAAAAGTCATTAAAGCAATTATTCGTTCAATGAAAGTTTTTTATTCTTTCTTTTGATTAAACACTGCACCTGGAACGTTTATTAAGCTTCCAGTAACTTTTAATTCCTATTTTTACTTCATGAGTCGTTTTGTCCAAACAATCTCATAAACAATCAATTTGAAATGTTTGCGTTTGTTTCATGAAAGCAAATATTTTATTCTAATTCAAATTAACTGCTGCAGTTTTATTTTAACACTTGAAAAATGAACTATTTTTGCTAAAAATATCCCAATAATATTTTGAGTTAAGTATTAATTAGTAATTAGGGAATTTTGAGTATTAATTAAACAAACAAGATGAAGTAACGATTTTTATGATAAAATAGTTAAGTAAAAAAGCAGCTATAAGGCGCAAGAGTAGTAATTTTCATAAAAAAACATTGATCATACTTTAATTTGAAATATAAAAATGATTTAAAATGGCATGATTATATAAAAAAATGTAGTTAAAAAAATCATTTTTAGTTAAAAAAAAAATCAAAATGTTAAAAAGAAAAGAAAAAATGTTTTTAATGGAGAAACGTAGATTAGTATTTTGACTTCATACTTTAAAATAGGTAAAGTTCTGAAAATCCAATGATTTATCTATCCATAGTGATGATTTTTCTTGAACTTCATCTATTGCCATTAGAAGAATTTCAGGCGAATCTAAGTCAAAACTCCTCGATAACTTGAATTTAACCTAAATGTGAATACAAGTCATTCAATTTGAATAGTTTTTGATGCGATATCAATTAAGGCAATTCTTAAATTGATAGCAAACCGCAAAAAATACCAAAACATATTGAATTTGATGTCATTACCCCCGAATTTAAAGACATTTTACATTTAATGATTTATAAGAAAAATATAATATCTTTCACTGATAGGTTAATTATTTTTCAATTGAAAAATCTTGTAAATATCATGGTCCTATATATATATATATATATATATATATATATATATATATATATATATATGCTTCAATGGTGGTATGGTAGTAGCAGTCATTTCCAAAACTTCCATCTAAAACGATCATTTTCTCTCCGAATTTCTTCTTTAAATAAACAATTATTTTGATTGAGATTGTAATAGCTGCACATTACTAACTTATATAAAAATTTGATGTCATTCAATATTATTTTTTGTTATTTTACTTTCCACCATTTAAAAAATATTTAAAATTAAAATGGTATGCCATATTGCAAAATTTCAGATTATATAACTATTACAAAGTACACACCACAGAAAATAATAATAGTTTATGTTTTTAAACCTCATAAACTAAGAGGTGATTATATTTATAGTATTCATAACTATAAAGTTCAAATATTTGTGTCTAAAATGTTATTAAAACAATTGTAAATATTAGCGAGAGCATTTTAATTTCAACGGAACATAATTTACAAAATTTTAATTGCCTTACGTTTCATTTAAAAATGCGGAAGAGAGTTAAGTTTCATGTATTGCGAAAGATTCTTTATGATAACAATCTTTAATTACATTTACAAGTTATAGAAATCAGCTATATTTAAATTGTAATTAGTGATATTTCCTTTTACAATGCATGTTGAGATAATACAAATAACAGCATTTGTTTTCAAAATTATGTCATTAAATTAGCTGGTTTTATTTACCTATTAGTTCAATCAATCATTCATTGTTTATCATTCATGGGGTAGACGGAAAATAATTAGGCTGATTTTCAAAAAAAAAAAAAAAAAAAAGGGATCATAAATAATACAAGAGAAAACTTCTTAAATAATAAAAAGAATATATAATATAAAAGAATATTCACAAAATATTTGATCACGTAACGCCACATATTTGGTTAACATCATTTTATTATATTCATATTAGACACTACATTTGATATTTTTTATATTCGAATAGTCGCTTTTCCTGATGATCTGGCTGCTTAAATTTTCCTATACTTTTGTTCTAAGAAAATTTTACTAGAAAAGAATCAACAGTAGTTTATTTTCTATATCAAGGTAGATAAAATCTATATAAATTTATATTAACAAATGACAATGATTATGATTTTATGATTTATGAATATGATTATATTCACAAAAGCCAATGATTGTAATCAAAAATGAATATGACTTTTATAACTTTCTAAAATTACTTACTTTAAAATCACTTAAATATACTTTTTTGTTTAAAAGACTGGCATGAATTAAATCTTAAGTATTTCCTCATCATGTTTTTTAATACGTAATTACTTTATTCGACTACAAAAAGTTTACTTGTATTATAGTCAAGTGAAATATAAAAATCAAAACACCATGAAAAATATAGTTTAGTTATTAAACAAGTGAAACCACTGAATGAAGTAAACACATATCTGTGTTTACTTTTTTAAAGAAATATCCATGTAAAAGATTTAAATGCGCAATAAAATAACTATATGAACTTTACTACTTCCCGAACACATAACTAAAATGCTTGATTTACGGTTTAACACAACTATAAAAAATGGGTTGAATGATTTATCTATTTTTCCTTAATATTCAAAGGATTGACAGCCATGACTTCGAGAGGTAATTCTTATCGTATCATCAGACATTAAGAAACCTGTTTACTATTCTTTTTATGACATATTTTACGATTTTTTTACAGGAAAATCAAAGTTTTATCTCAAAATTGAGAGATATAAGGAAAAATATTCTTATGAAATTCTAAGAATTTAATATCCATTATCTGATTTCCACATTTTGTTTGTGTTTTATTCAATTAAGAAATATTTTTAAATTTATTTTTTGCAGTCTCACTCTCAAACTGTATTCTAAATTCACTTACGAAAATATTGATTAATTTTGCCAAGTTTACATTCATCTTAATATAGGAACATATTAATTTATGAGTTCGATATTTACGATTTAAATCATATTTATGTTAAAGAAACATGATTCATTTTAAATAGAAAAAAAATATAACATTAATTTTCTTCCAATATTGTGTTTTTGACTGCTATTATAAATTTATTTTTAATGATTCTACTCTAAATATCAAAAGATGATTTGCGCCAAAAATTTAGGCTAAAAATATTATATTAATGGGGACAAAATATGCAATTAATATACTTTTTAAAGTAAAATAATTCGAATATATATATATATATATATATATATATATATATATATA
>JAPDSC010146512.1:0-11778 GCA_026290005.1 Latrodectus geometricus | reverse complement strand
ATACGGAAAGTTGTAATGTGTAGTACCTTTATGGGTCATTGTGACTAAATTTGACTCATATATTTCCCTCAAAAATAGTGTTTTAAAATCCTTTTGGCCATATGGAGGTGAAACGTTCCCAGCCCGTACTGATAGAGTACAACTCTGGTCTAAGTACATTGAAGTATGGCAATGCTCACATATTTAAGGCTACTGTGTTAAAAAGTTTCTTAATGCGTTTAAACTTTGAAACATTAAGTTTTCTGAGAGAAGTTTTCACTGACCCTGGGTCAAATTCATATGTTTCAAGGGTGAAAACCTAAAAAGTCACCATGCTTTATTCCGATAAATGTAACAGCAAAAAATATATAAGTAAAATCTTATCTCCCAAATTCAATAATGATTAGATTTAAATTGCGGAATTCTATTCCAAAAAGTGCTGTCCTACTACTTGGGTGACCTAATTGGTTAGAGCGTCGTTATGGTAACCGGAAGATAATGAATTCAAATCCCTGCTTATCTGAAGATCCGTCGTGTTCGCAATAGTGAGGGGGGACGTAAAATATGTCGTGATCGCAATGTCCTCCAAGTTCCTATTCCAAATGAATGCCTCTGTTGGTGTTAGGAGTCAGACTATGAGTCTTCTCTGGCTTTCTATATCTAAATTGGAAGACCCAGATGGTGCTGCCATCTATGGGCCAAATTTTACTTCCACCCTCTCCGAAGGGTTGCTTTGTTCTAAAACGGAAGACGTTCTTTATAACTTCATTCGTCCTGTCCCAGACGAGAGGGCTTGCTTTCGCCAAGTATCATAAGTAATAGCAACAAGATTTTATATGAAGTATGAATAAACTTCAATGTAATCTTTAATTTTAGGCATGCTAACCCTATAAGCATTTGTACCGCGCATTTGACAGCCTAACTCAGGAAACTGTTGTAAAACATTTTCTATATTCGCTCAGGATTATTCACTGTATTTATTCATTGCGGAATGTTTTTTCATATACTTAGTCATGGTGGATAAAATTGTCTAAATATGTAACATTTCCAGTGTATAATAAATAAATTTGCAGACACATGACTCTTTATTTAATACAATTAATTATTATTATAATTCTCCGCCTTACTACCTTGTAAGTAATTAAAGGTGTATTTTACAAAGGAGTACAATTTTCTGACTCTTATTAAGAGAAAGTAATCAAATAGTAAAAAACTTAAAATGTTATATTTTTTAAATGCATTAAATAAACATATTTCTATTTTTACCTGGAAAAATTAGTTCCGTTTAGGAAATAAAATAAAAATTAATTTAAAAATAATGAACTTCTGAAGAAAAGTAATCATTTTAATGTAGGTAAAATAAACTAAATAAAAATATTCTGTATTGATAAATATTAAAAAAAGAAAAAACATTAAAATATCCATTTATTTGTTTTTCATAAAGTTTAAAAAAAGTAACTTATAACAATTAATGGATATTACATAGTTAATCTTTTGTATGAATTATCAAACATCTTAATGATATACACTTGTTTATTGATGTTTCAAACCATTATTAAGTTAAATGGTAGTTTATCTGCTAAAATGCAATTGGCATTTTTGATTTTACTAAACGATTTAATATTAATATGAGTGTGTTTTATTTTTAGATACAGTTTATGGCAATTTTTTGTCGTATTCATAAGGACAAGCGTTGTTACCAATTAGATATTTGTGATTAATTTATTTAAATGTTTTTTGTTTTTACGTAATGATTTTCAAAATATTTTTCTTTTTTTAAAACTAAAACTGCCCTGTAATCTTCGACTTTGCTTATTATAGTAGAGTAAAATTTATAATTTTTATGGATGAATGAAAGTGTTGATTATGGTTTATTGAACTACTTTTAATTTTGTATGTTTTCTTTCTCAATAAATAAAATGATTGGAGAATGAAAATAATTTATAAGATATGGACATTATGTATCTAACCTGACAATACTATTATATTATTCTTTTTCCCCGAAGTAAATAGTTTTTAATATATCTTCAAATCTAAGCAAATAATATATATAAGACAACGTTATTAACGTAGATAATACATTGCAAAATAAATTCAAAAAAGATATTTAATTGAAATTTTGATTTTTACAAATTCAATGGCATAAATCATTCAAATGTATTTATATTTAATGTCTTCATGTTTATTTATGATTTTATATATATATCGAAAAAACATTTTCGAAGTGAATTTAACAACCTGAGTGAAATATACTGATTAGCAAAAATTAAGGAAAAGTCATAAAAATGACGATGACTCTCCAAAAAATAAGCCAATCTGAATGAAATTTGAATGTTTGATGAGTAGAAGGAACTGTGTGTTGATAAAATAAGAAAGATGAATATGACATTATGCAAAATATTGGCGCTACTGTCGGAATACGTCATTAGCAAGAAGCATAAAACTGGATATCGAAGAGCAAGGTGGCAATTGTGACTGTGTGGCTGAAATTAGAAACTTCATACGGGAAATTGTTCCCCCAGACATCATCAGGTGGCACCAAGATTCAGTCTTTATAAAGGGCTTGGGGAACATGCCACTGTCTTTCAGGTGGAGGTTCTTGCTATCACCAACTGTCTGCAGATAAATTTAAAGAAGGGCTACCAAGGTAAGCGTATTCTTATTTTCAGCGACAGTCAAGCTGCATTGATGGCTCTCTACTCATTCCAAGTTAACTCAAAAATTGTAATGGAATGCAAAAATCTCCTTAAGAAACTGGCAAATGGGAATAAAATTATTCTTATTTGGGTGCCAGGGCATATAGGAATAGATGGTAATGAAAGAGCTGATGAACTTGCAAAACAGGGGTCCTCTTTCAATCCAACAGGAATGGAACCCTTTTGTGGGATCAACATGAAGACTACAAGGAAGGCCATTCAAAAATGGAAAAAAACAGGAGATGAACAAAGTTTGGCTTGACTCTCCTGGACAGAAACATGCAAAAAGTATGATTTTCAACTCATCTGAGAAAATTGCATCTGAAATTCTTAGACTCCCAAAATTGAAGACTCTAGCAATTGTAGGCTTCATTACTGGGCACTATCATTTCAGGAAACACCTTCATACAATGGGACTTTTCGATGGTGAGCATTTGAGAAACTAGAGGCAGAACAAAATCAGATATTAGGGGCTAAATAGTTGAGTGTGAATCTGTCTGCGATTAACAGACTTTGCTACCACAAATGACGATGATCAATATTTGTCATTAAGCGTACGAAGGAATAGAATCGCAACTCCTACTGAACTCAGATACTAACTTGCTGCAAGCTCCAGAAACTTGGTATCCAGATAAAACACGCGTCAAAGGTTTTACTAACGTAGTATTTTATCTTGATATTCCATCTGATAATAAAGTTATATTGTCATGTTGTCGATTATACGATGTTCAGATTTGCAAGTACTAAGTGAAATCTTATACTCTTGACGTATTACTAGCACATTTTATCACTTCATGTAATGGAGAAATCTATATTTGTAATTTCAAATAGCATTGCATGTTCGAACTTTATTAATTACCATCTTACGATTGATTCAGTTTTTTTTAAAAAAAAAACTTTGGGAATCACCTATGTATAAATTATAAACATTCTCTGCTATAATTAAGACTTTAACATGTTTATGTGATTTGAATATATATACGCTGCTATTTCAGGAATTTTAACATATCATGCTCTTCTCTTGTAGTGTCAAATGTTTAAATTTTCAGTATTAACAAAAACTTTAAAATAATTTTCAATAAAATTGGATTAAATAGGGGTTTGTCTAGGGGGAAACAGCAAAGAAAAAACTTGACTCCTTACTTTTAAGAATATGAGTTATAATCAAAATTCCCCATTTTGTAAGGAAATGTTTTTATCCATTAATGTATTTGAATAAATTGAGTATTTTGAAGAGTTTCATCAATATGAAAGGCAATGAAGGAAAAAAAAAATACAAATACTACTTTTCTGGGAAATGCAAAAAGTTTTTAATTTATAGATTACTACAAAAAGCTTTTAAAGTAATCTACATATTAAACTCACAACTTTGATACCACGTTGTAGATTGCTTAACACAGTGAGCTACTGCAAGGTATTTTAACGTACACCGAGTAATTCACTTCCTGGAGATCTTTGAAAAATCATGGATCATATTCATATGATTCATGATTTTTGAAGAGTTCAAATTCATATGATCCATTATTTTTCAAATGCCACATTGGAAGAAATCTGGAAAATTTTCTGGCAGCTAATCTTATAGACAGACATGCATAAAGAAGTGCAATATTAAGTTCCTGTTGTTCAACTGAGATCTAGACCGAAACTAGTTTTTAGTTCCGAAGAACGCTGTTCCATCTTAGAACACGATGAGCCAAGCCCAAAGCAGAAGTCCTCACCATCCTTCAGTATTCATGAACTGCTTAAAAGAACATATCAAACACAATATATGCTGAATTGCTAGCTAAAATGTCTATCTAGTGTTCAGTTTTACAGCTCATGGATTATGTTTCCACTTAAGACTTGCATGTTTGTATTTATATTGGCTCGCCATTCACCAATGGTTCTTGATCTCAATCAAATCAGTGTTTTTGCATAAAAAGTTAAACTTAAATAGATGGGCTAATCAATTGACTTTCGAAGAGCAGTATTTTTTCCTCATTTAGTGAAAAAGGGGTAACAGATTTCTTCAATCTAGTGTGAGCTTACTGTTTGCCTACTATATATAGGATGTTTTTCTAACTTCTTAGTTTAAATAACTTCACTGTTAATGGATTTGATTTAATGAATAAATCAATACAGACAAATATTTGATTTTTTTTTTACAATAGGCTCTTGAAAATTCTCTTAAAATTATTTTTGTTTATGCATATCATGCGAAATGCAAGATTGTTTAATCTCAATGAAATCACAAATGAAAAAAGTTATCAATTTTTGTTGTCTCTTAAAGAATTCTCATTTTTTGACTCATTACTGTCATAGAATCACATTGCATTACAATAACAATATTACACACTATTATTTTAATGTGTTACTATATAATATAATATGTTACTATAAAATTTAAATGAATTACACTGCTTGTATAAAACACCATTAAGCTTACATACTGTTAAGAAAATATTGTGTTCTGATCATTTGCATCTGTTCAATACTAGGTAAAAGGAAAAATAGTATATTTATATTTGCCACACATTGGTCTGTGTGATAATAAATTAGTGAAGCAAGCCTTGCGTGAAATAGATGACATTAATAAAAAATAGTAAAAAAAATTTTTATTTTGTCTCTTCAAATAGCTACTCCAAAATAATTAAAGTATATAAATGTGTATTTATCAATACAATTCAAAATTGAGTTTATAATTTGATTTCAGCAAATCAAGTTTCTTTCCAGAGTTTATAGATGATGAAATAAATTGTTATGTTTGTATTTCAAACTAAGAACAATTTTTTAAAAAGAGTTTTAAGAAACATTCCCAGTGACGAGCGGAAATAATTTTAATGTGCAATCTCTATTCAAAAAGCCGACACTAATTTAAATTATCTCCCTTGTACAACAAAGGTAACTCACCTATCCGTGATCTTCAGTTCATAATAAGAGGAAGTGTTGCCAGTTGCACCTACACAAAAACATGTCGGAGTAGACATTTTTTTAACTCTATCAAAGATATATCGTGGAATAAGCGATAAAATAAAGAGATTCTCTTATCATATTTTACAGCGCTCTTTTTATAACAGTACTAAGAAAAAGAAGGCATGAAAATATTGGAAAGAATAAAAATAGCAGACATAACCTCTAAACTGCTGTCGTAATCCTATCACGTAAATAATACTTAACAAACCATGACTCCCGCGGAAGTTAGTGGAAAGAAGACGAGATAGTTCGAGGTGAAACGAAAGATTTTGGAAATTTTTTGAGCGTGGGTGTGGTACAGCTATACCGATAACCTTGAGGTCATAAACGCATATTGCAAGGTTACTTTCCCTAGGTTGTGTGTAGGATTTAGTAAAGAAAATTTATTTGGTATGTGGTCAAATTATTTCACCATTTCTCAATGTCAGAAAAATATTTAATCCAAAAATTGTTTTATAATTTGTGATATTGTTTGTTTTTGTGATTTATGATTTCTTAGAAATTCTTTTTTAAGTTTTTACCTAGTTCAAGCTGGGAAAAAAATCTAGAATATTGGATTTCTATGTTAAATTGGGGTTTCTAATACTTATAAATTCGAGTTACTTTGTGTAAAATATTTATAATAAAAATTTGGTTTAGTTGAAAAACGTCAAATCTAATAAAATAGTTAAAGTTTTAACAAGATTTGAAATCTTGATTTCGTTAAGATTCGTCCGATTAATACTGTGGAACACGTGAATAAAGGATTCCGAAGTTAATCGAATGGTCCACTTTGGTTCAACAATTCGTAGTTTTGACTCTAAAATCTGGTATGGACGATTTTAGCAACTCAATATCAATTTTAAATGTTATTCTACTAGTTTTTGCGTGATATATGTGGATTGAAAGAAATATACACCTAGAACATTTCTTCCGTATTTATTAAAATTTCTCTCTTGGAAGAAATATGTAAAGGCGAAGAAATATAACTGTTTTTAAATTGTTAAATGCTTTACATAATTTTAACTATTGACTTTAATTCTATTTATTCCATATAATTTTTAAACATCAAATATTCCTGCAATTAACAAATTTATTTATTTTTTGTTAATCAGCTTCACATTTTACGAATTTAAAGCAAATGGGTTTTCTAGCAAAATAACAAGATTAAAATACATTGAACATTTCCTTTTAATTTCAGATTTTCTCCAACATTATGCTCTACGACTACATTTTGTAACATATTTTTAAATAAGATATTTAACACATAATAATTTTACTATAATTCCAAAAATCTTATAAACGATTTTCCCAGTGGAATTTTGTTAAAAAGAACAGTAACTATTAGAACCAATTTTAGCAAATTTTGCTTAGGGTATCCAAAATCCCCAATAGATATTTTTAATCATTATTTATTCATTAATAAATATTCAGTAGTTTAATATATTATATTTATAAATCATACATTTTCATTTAAATTTCAGTTCTTTATAAATATTTTTTTAAATTTTGTTAAGCAAATAATATAATTTAAATTATTGTATAATATTTTTGTTATAATATAATAAGTAATATGTAAATTATTTATCTTATTAAAAAATAAAATATAAATGTACACAATGTAAGACCTTATGGGAAAGAAAAAATGGAAAGGCAGAATGTTTTCACACATTCTAAACTTCCATTCATATCATATATTTATATATCCTTTTAATATCTGAAATATACTATGAGGCACATTTACTCTTTAAAAAATGTACACAAAAAAAGTTAGAATAATTCTGGATATTATTTAGAAGTATGTATTTGCATTTTTTAGAATTATATTTAGACGTAAATTGCAATCATTTCTCGGATAATTTAAATAATTTTGCATTGTTTTGTTTAAATGAGTAACATAAAATTAGACCATCAGTATCAAAAAGAACCATTTTCTTCTCAAGCTGTTCATTACACTAAATATTATATTTCTATACAAAATAATCTCGCCAAAAAATCACCATATGCCAGAATCACCATGAAATCTGTAACAGATATTGAGGTACGCAGGATGCAACAGAATAGCTACTTTAACGGTTTCAGAGATTACACCCTTTATAATACATGTCCTTAAATGGAAATGAGATTATATATAGGCTTGGGTGTGGATATCGCTTCTGGAGAGGTTCACTTTCATTAGTGACAAAGATAGCAATTTTAAAGCAAGAAAATGAAAAGCTTAATTAAAGGTTTCAGGAAGGAAGATATAATAAATTGCTCAATCAAATGTGGACTAGAAGATAATGAAGTTTCTTTTAACTTTTAAGAAACACGCAGAAAATAATCTCAACACCATTATTTTTTTCCTATAAGGTTGCAGAACAAAATGTATGATGTAATGTGGTGTAATTTGAAACTAACCATTTTTTAATATCAATTTATTTAGAGAAAGTATTTGTACAAATAATCTATACTAAAAGATGTAATTTTATGTAAATTAATGTGAACAAGAGAATTTGGCTTACAAGAATTGATTTTTAAATCTTTTTTAAAATCTGTTTTGAATTTACTAATCTAAAATTCTGTTTATTTTATATTTGTTCTTTTGAGCTAAATGCTTTAATTTACGCTTAATTGTTAGATCAAATTATTTATTATTTTTACCAGAAATATGATTTACAATACTAACCTGTGACCTACACCTGCTATACACAATTTTGTACATTTGTTAAGACGTATTTTAATCTATGGTATTCAATAGTGAGTATTTTTTACCAGTCTAAGATATTTTTTATCCTCAATACGAAGATACTCCACTAAAACAAACTATGCTTTTGAATATTCAAGTGTAAAAAAACAATGATGTTGCTAAAAGTAAATCATATTTAATTTAATTAACATACATGTTTCTTTTTAAAATAATCATTTTTTTATTTATTTTTGCACCATAAAGAAAATGCAATAGTTAAAATAGGTATACAAAAAATCAAGCAGTGCTCTCTGTTAGCTAACAAGAAAATACCTTCAACCGTAGCAATTAAAACTTTGCAGCCAAATTTGAAAAAAAAATGTTTATGCATCAATAAATGTTTTTTTTTTTTAAATTTCAACATAATTTAATTTTACAATGAAAGAAAAGAAGAAAGAAATACTATCAAAATTAATTTTTGAATGTATAAAAGCTGTGTTATGATTGTAAAGAACTGAAATTTGCTTTTTCATTCAACTTTTTTTTATTCAACGCTGTAAATCTTTTTTTTTAATTAAACAGGTTTATTATTTATTATATTTTGGTTGTTTATTTCTATTGGTATTGGGATACATATATTTGGGTTTCATCAAAATTTCTGGTTTTCCACCTTTGTTCGAATTTAACAGATGAGAATCTAAAGAATGAGTGCATTTTAAAAATACCACAACATAAAAAATAAGAAAAAGCTATAATGTTATATATGGGTTGGTGAATTGTATTGTGGAAACTAGAGAAGTTTTAATCAATTTAAAATTTATAACTACACAGTTATCTTTAAAAGCTGTAAAAAATCTTTAAGTAGTATCTGAAAATTTAGTTCCTAAAAATAGTCATTCTGTGTTTTGACAATCGGTTATTCTTTAAGATTTTGATGGTGTAATTTTTACCAACTAATATTACAACTTATGACTGTAAATATATTGATTTCAGTGATATTAAACAAACTATTGCTTCCAACAATTATTTTCTGAAGTTTTATGTAAACCACTATTCTAATTTATTACAAACAGCACATGAGAGAGAAATTTCTGAGTTTATATTCGTATAATATTGAAAATATAAATGTTATTAACCATTCATAGATGCGTTTTTAAACCCATTCTACATTAATTTATTAATATATTACTTCATGTGAGCTGAAGCAGGTAAAATACATATAAAATGCAAATCCCTTACAATTTATATTAGTTTGGAGAAAAAGAAATCCATTATTTTTACGTGAACTTTATATAAATTCTTTTGGATTCACTTTGTAAAAAGTTTTAAAACAGCTTTCATGTAGATTTTTAAGTCTTGCGCGTTATGACTGCTGACATGCGGTTAACTTCGATCATTTTTGATATTTTATAGACATTTTCGACGATGCTGTATCCACATGTGAGGTGCATCTCTAACATCAAAAATACCCAAACGGAATCGACGAAACAAAAATTGTACCTAACTGGTTTATACAGTCTTATATAGGACGATAAACACCTTTCACAATTTTAGCCACCCGGCTATCTTTTTCGCCGTTACAAGAGAAAAACGAAAATATATCGAATTTTCTGTTTGTTGTCTTCCATTTTTAAAACCTTGTACTCGTAACTGAATCCATCAAACAAAAAACCGCAAGAGGATATTTTAGTGTCAAATGTCACATTTCCAACGAGCATAAATCTGAAATTATTTGATAGATACCTCACGAGATATCAATCACTACAGACGTCTACCGAAAAAGTAATGGATTACTTTTTTCCCAAACTAATATTATGAAAAAAATAGAAATATTCATATTTCATTTATTTCATATGTCACAAATTTAGTACTTACGTACCATAATGTCGACCTTATTCACCGTGAAAATATGTTATCGAATTTTGAAAGTTTTAATAATTTTTTGAAAAAAATATTTGAAGGAAATGAAAACCGTTTATTAATATCTTTATTTTAACAGATAAATAAAACTTTTATATCCTATTTAAATGGTGCTAAATACTGCCATTTAATGACATATTGTTTCGCAGATATGGTCGACGGAATAATACACAAGTAACACAATTTTTACGTTATACCGTTATTTTACCATCTGTGAAACTGCAATTTAATAACTAATATATACATATTTATACAAGTATTGTATTTTTCATTTGAATTGTTAATAATTTTTTCAAATACTCGATATATTTATTATATTCTTTCAAAAAATATAGTAATTATCGTTCAGGCGTTGTTGAAGATATAATAATTTAAAAAATAAAATACATAGATTAAAATTAAATATCATTAACAGATGCAGCAAAATGCTGTTTACTAGTGATCATAATTTTTTAATTACAAATTGAATTATTATAACCCAACATACATTTTATATGTGTCAAAAATTAGAAAATTAAATGCCAATGAAATGATTGGATAGTGCTTTATTTGAACAGGAGTAAAATATAATCAATGAAATTATACTGTATTGCAAATTATGCAATTAATCTAATTTTTTTGTATATATATAATCTACTTTTCGCCTTATTTTTAAAATTATATATCTAGCATTTTATAAAATTATAAAATTTCAAATATGTGGTTTATGATATATATGAAAATATATCAAAAAGTAATTCAAGTGGAAGAAATTTTAAATACATTTAAATTGTAAAATATGAACAATAACAAAACAATGTAAAATATTTATTCAAAATAGAGTGTATTATTTTTTTTTAATTTTGCTCCAATCGTCAAATTGTCCTCAAAGTTGATAAATATCTTTTGTGTCATATGAAACTATGAAATATTTCAATTGCTGATTTATAAATTCCATTGAAATTCGGAAAAAAGAAGATCGGAATGTTATATTCAGGCTAGACTAGCAAAGGTATTTTGCTAAACTGCATTGTTAGTCTCCTCTGATTGCCACTCCTTTTTTTATGACTATAGCAGTGCAATACCAAAGTCGTGATATCGCACATCGTGAAATTGATATGTCGTCATTTCCGGTGGTTGACTGGTCATTTTGACTGCGGTGATAACAGTCTTTGAGTTGATGGAAAACAAAGCCACATCCACTTGAAATGTAACCTCTCTTTATGGTCATCATGAAAGAATAAAACAAAACGCTTAATGGAGTTTTTGAAAGTTATTTGATTTGTCTATTGTGACTTGGGCTTGCCTTCGTGAACTTAGCTCTATATTTTTTTATTGATTGTTTAAATGTTACATTTTTGATTTAATTCAAAAATAAATGATAGAAAAGAAGAAAATAGTTAGATAGTTTGTGTAAAAATAATGCGAAATACGTTTGTTTAATATGAACTCAAAAATGAGAAAAATAAATGAACTGTGTTTTATTTCAAATTAAAGCTAATAAGAAAAATGACTTAAAAAATTATATATGTGTGTGTAAATTATTTATTAAAATTCTCTTTATTTTTGATTAAAAATAATGAATTATTTAAATTTTAACTTCCT
>JAPDSC010146510.1:33525-53545 GCA_026290005.1 Latrodectus geometricus | reverse complement strand
AAAAACGTATTCAGTTGACATTTAAAACATTTAACATGATTTTAGATACAACTTCGAATCAGTTTCATTGAATTTTTTTAAATATAATAATCTCCTTAAATAGTGCTAAAGATATTCAATCTGATTTTTTATTAGTTAAACAGAATTTTATGGAACACCTCTGCTGACAAAATGTCAAAGCAGAGTTTATAAAAGGCAAAAATTCTATACTATTTTAAAAATTTTAGTTTCCTTTAGAAACGAATATTGACATTATAATTAATTTAATGACCTATTTTATAAAATATCCAAAAATTATCCTTTATGAGTTAAAATATTATATCTGTTCACTAATCAATACGCAGTTAATTATTAGATTCTTCATCAACCATGATATCAGGAGGAATCAAGGTAAGAGAACATTATAGATCATTTATAATGTCAAATCATATAATATATTATCCAAAAACTATCTTTAGTAAGTGAATATATATGTCCAATGATCAATGCATAATAAATTTTTAACTAAACACGATATCATTTAAAATTAATATATGAGATTTTTTTTTTAATAGGAAGAAATTGTAACATCATGAATATTATTTTTTGGAATTGATATAAAAAGAAATTGCTTGTAATTTGAAAATAAAGGGGAACTAACATAAAATATATTTTATACAAAACTATTTTATATGGTGTCCAAAAAACAACCTATATAACCGAAAATATATATAATCTCGGTTTGTAAATTTCATAAATATAATTTTTTTAAAACGAAATAATTCATATAGTTTTTCAATATAAAAGCACTTTTCATAAAAAAAAAAACACATTGCCCAAATATTTTATATTAGCTATTCTTAATAATAGTTTAAGTGCTTTAATTTTTTTTAAAATAATTTCCTCAAAAAATGATTAAACTTTTTATTTTCAAATTGTATATAAAGTATCGTTTAATTCTTTAAGCATTATTTTTGAAAAAGCATTCTTTATTTTCATTTTACATTTAATTTAACTATTGTGTTATAAAAATGTATATCAAATATATGACGAATATAAAAGATTTTAGAATGTAAAAAAGAAACCCTAACTAAACATTTTATTTAATTAAATTTACACAGGCGTTATATTTCTTTCAATTACTTCAAATTTAATGTTTTAAAGATTTTTTTAATCTTAATATTATGAAAGATAAGGTAATATTTTCTAATGTTTATTCTGTTATCTTATATGAAAATTTTCAAAGTGTCATGTTTTCTAGAAATGGGGAAACAATTTAAGATTTGAATGAAAAAAAAAGGAAAAATTTTTTATTCACTTTCCCTTTAATTTAATTTTTAGTGTTCTAAGGCAACTTCGATATTAATATTACTGCAAAAAAATTTATTATTTTTTAAATTAGGTAGTATTTCCTAATCTTTATTACTTAAAATATTGAAAAATTTGAGGAATTCCTTAAATTGAAAAATGTTTTAAAATTTTAAATTCGAGAAAAATTAAAACTTTTAATTTTTGATGGAGTTTTTATTATAAAGTTTTTGCAATTAATAATTGTACATTATTATAAAACTATTATATAAATTAAAAATTATATTTTTATGTATAAATATTTATATATAATTAAAATATTTTATAAAACTATTATAAACATTATATATAATTGTAAATTTTTATATAATAGTTTATATATAACTATATCTATTTAAATTTTTTTTTATTCTGAACTATAAACATAAATTAAGAATAAAAAATGTTTCCAGAATTCCAAGAACTTTTCGGACTCAAAAAAAGTAGAGTTCTCCCATTTCTGACAAATAAAAATTCATATTTTTTTAATGTATGATTCAAATTTTCTGAATAATACCGAACAATTGAAAGCAATCATAAGCATTTTTTTTTTTTACATATTACCTTTCCGAGACTAGATTTATTTACAAAATTTTATTACTGTTAACAACATGTCTTCTGCTAAATTATAATGCAAAGGCATTTCTCTTCGCTCTAAAAAAGAAATAAAAGAGTAGATTGTATTCAAAAATAACCTCAAAAGAGCCATTCTTGCAAAAAGAAAGAAAAAAAAAACGTCGCCAAGTAGAATTAGTATTTTCTTCGAATATTCAGATGGGGTGAAATTGGATTTGTGTTCCTCATTTGCAACTTCTTCCTTTCAAAAGAAATTCGGGCGAGTCGCCAAAAAATACCATGGAACTCCTAAATCTTGTTAACATAATGGATATGAGTCTCAAAATCGGACGACGGCTTTGCCCGCCATTTTTTTTTCTCCAATGCCTAAAATTCATTATCTTTATTACATTTGCGGATATAAATGTTAATTTAATTTTTTTTTTATTCCTTGTTTATTTCATTTGCTTAGTGATGTTATCGGTCGTTGTCAGATTAGTTTTAAACCAAATTAGAATTTTTGACAGATAAATAGTTTTGATATTGGTTTAATGATAATTTTGATGTAATTGATATCTTAATTTGTCGCCACTGTTATTTCTTTAGTTGGTTTGATGAACAAAATGGTGAACGCTAACGCTGAAAGGATACTGGAATTTGATGGGAATTTTGCAATGATGCAAATTTTTATATTTATTTTGAAAAAAGAACAAAAGTTGCAGGAAATTAATTCTTTAGTATTTATATATCATAATAATTTTCGAAGCTATAAGAGCATCTTAAATTTATTTTCATTGAGTTGTTGAAATAAGCCCTGTCATTTTACCAGGCTCATTTTAAATCGACCTATCAATATAATTTTGAGAAGTATTTAATTTCATTAAATACTTTATAAATAAAAATATGCAAATTTGTAGACTAAAAGCACAAAATTTTATTTAAAATAGACTGAATGAAAAGTTCTTATTTTTTTCAGTCAATAAAATTAGATTTAGTATTACATCGAATACGTAGATTTAAAACCAGTAAAAACACCACTAAAATCTAAATCATATAATATACAAATTATTTTTTAAGCAAGTGATTACTTAGTACTAACAATACATTATTATAATAACCACATTTAATTGGATAAATTGTACTAACAGTGAAAAATACATCGTACCAGTACACACTAGTACGTTTGAATGTTGCAACTGAAAAGCATCGCATTTAGCATTTAACCACAAAGGAGCAATTACATGAACTATATGTATAATATAGTTCTTGTAATTGCTTCTATTGCTTAAACTGCTTAATTTTGTGCTTCTTCAAGAGGTACACCTTGGATATTATAAATCCCCATGCAAATAAATCCACAGAATTCACAGATTTGATGATCGTGGCATTCCTTTCTTGGCAAGCTTCGACGTAACCACTTTCCATGATTGAGATAGTTTTGAACTATTTGAGCTATATTTATATCATGTTTGAACACAACTATTTCCATAATCTTAACAATTCTCAAAAATCAGGACAAAAATTGCTTTAACATATCAAGGGTACGTCAGCAGAAATTGTCTTTTTAAGGAATATAAAAAAAAGTCTCTTAGATTTAACAGATGAATATAATTAAGGCATTTACTTTGAGTAAATAGACTCTTCTCTTTGTGTTAACATTATTTCAAGTTACTTGAAAAAAACATTATGTTTATCAATGATTTTACTATCACTGGAATAAATAGTTGCTTTAGAGCCATTCTAAATTCTGATCTCAATTCCGAAAAAAACACATTTATACAAGATGTAGTTATTGTAAATATACATTGTCTACCAATAAGTATTTGGACACTTATACAAATGATGATATCAGTGGTCTTGAGGTATGTCATAGCCTCCGCCGGTATATAACGTGTTAGAAAAATCATCGGTATTAGTTGCATGTAAGATGCCACGCAGTTCGGAGCTCTCTGATTTCGAGAAAGGTATAATTACCGGGTTTCAACAGGCATCCGGGAGTATTGTTTCAATGAATACCATCCATAAGGAAGCATATCTGCTGGGCTTTCATGGTCGCGCTGCTGTCCAAAATCCTTTGATCACAAAGTCCAACCACGCTGCTCGGTTAATGTGGTGCAAAGCAGATCGAAATTGGACCGTAGATCATTGGAAAAGGGTTTTTTGACGCGATGAATCAAGGTTCACCCTTTACTGTTCGGATGGGAGGGTCTGGGTCTTGCCTGGAGAACGTCTCCTGCCAGAATGCATTGTGGCAACAGTCAAGTTCGGCGGAACTGGAACTACGATCTGAGGGTGTTTCTCCTGGTATGGACTGGAACCCTTGATCCCAACTCATGGTAAGTTCAACGCCAATGCGTATTGCACCGTTTTGGATGACACAGTGCGGTTAATCTGCGCTTTAGGTCCCCTACTTCGCCAACTCACGAATTTGAAGCGTTTTCTCTCGCATGCTCAATAATTTCTCGTTTGTTTTAGCCTTTTCATTGGCCGCTAATTAAATTTCACTTTGAAATAGCGGTAGAATTTTCGCCATGGCATCGGTGTTTTTGAAAACGCGCCAAGGAGGGAGCCTAAAGCGCATTTTCACCCAATGTGCTTCCTACGTTGTGGCAGTTTTACGGGTTGGACCTCTGTTACTTACAGGCCGAAAATGCCAGCTGTCATGTTTCGAGGTTAACCAAGGCTTGGTATGGTGCCAATGGAGTTCATCGAATGGACTGGCCTGCCCAGAACACAGACCTGAACCCTATCGAGAACCTCTGAGACGAGTTGGATCGCCGAATTAAGGGGTGCACTACCCGTCCAAAATCGGTGAAGGAACTTATATGTCTACTCCAAGCAGAGTGGAAGACAATACCATTAGCTATAATACAAAGACTTAGGATTCACGCTGTAATTGCCTCTCGTGGAGGTTCTATCAACTATTCATTTTAAATAAAGTTAGTTTTTCTTTTCTATCACTGGTGTCTAAATACTTGTAGACAGTGTAGTTAAATATAGGTTTAAATGACTTATTCTGTAGCTTAAACAATAGGTAAGCATTTTAAAGCGAATATTTATTTAAGTTGTTGTCGTTACATATGACACTTGGAAAAGCCAAGCACAGCCGTCATTGACTGGGCGAAAGAAGTCAGACAGAGCGCCTTTCGTTTTTCGAACAGAGCACCCCCTACGAGGGTACAAAGATATAGAAACCATTATAAATGTATTTATAATGGTTTCTATGTCTTTGTTTAATGTAGATAAGGTAGATAAGAATGTTATCACTATTAAATGAAGATGAATGTCCACTTCATGTTGGTGATGATCAGAACATGGAATATCAAAATGTTTAATGGTATTTTTTGTCATCTTTATCATAATCAAAATATCTCCTAATGAATTTCTGCATACGGATTGCACATATTACATACGAATATATTTATTTGAATACATACAAAAAGATTACTTCCACTTCTTAAAGAAATCAATAACACTTGATATCATTAAACATATAAAAAAATGAATAATTGGTTGTTACTTTTATTGGATTCTGGTGTAGATTTTATTGAGATTATTTACGTAATAGCTTACTTAAGGAGAAATAATTTACCCTCGACATAATCTATTTACATTTAATCTTCGGTTATCAAGTCTGACCTCAGTTGTAGTCGACGGATGGGTGTTATCTTCAAGGTTAAACCCAGTTTTTCCTAGAATGTTTATAGGAGAAAGATTCAATCAAAATATTATTATAACTAACTTTTATCGCATGAAAGTGCAGCTGGAGTCTTATCGATATACGTACGCAAGGGAATCGATAAGGATAAGTGAGGTGTCGTTTGAAAATCATTAGCCTCTCGGTGGCACACCCTGTGAGACTTATCTTCATGAAATGTGCCCTTAGTGCCCTGTGAATATTATAATGAAGATAAGTACCACTCTCAATAAAAGATAACAGAACCATTTTGATTAAAATGTGTCTCAAATATTTTGAACGTTTTCGAAATATGTAACTGTTATTTGCTTAATGCTGCATTATTTTAAAAAAATCGATAAAGAAAAACCATTTTTTAACATTTTAAATTATCTTTCTTTTAATAAGATGATGATGTAACATTGAATTATTATATAGTCAAGTTATGAATTGATTTGCCGCCCAACCTGTCTGGTGTTTAGCGTACAGATGGGTGGGACCTGGGTTCGAATCCAGGGTCGGGCATGGATGTACTTTCTATCTCTCTCTCTCTTTCTTGTCTTTGTCCTTTCTTTGTGTGTGAATGGTTGCCTACCCTATAAACGGGTACCGATGGCACGTGTGTACTGAGGAAATCGGACTCCACACCAAATATGGTTCAGTTGGAAAAGTGGAGCAGCGCACCCCATATTGCCAGCCTGGCTGTCACACGACAGCAACAACAACATGAATTGATTTAGCATAGTTAAAGTAAAAGTTAAAGTTAGCGATATAATATATTGGCGATAGCTGCCTACTCTGTCCAGTGGTCAGTGTGCCTGACTGCGGATATGGAGGTCCTGGGTTCGAATCCAGGTTTGGGCATGGATGTACTTTCTCTCCTGTCTTTGTCTTTTTCTTATATGAATGGTTACCTATCCTACATAAACGGGTACCTATGGCATGTGTGTTTAATCATAAAAAAAAATCCTCTCCAGTTATCCTCTTCAATGTGAGTTTACAAGTATGTTAGTATAGAGCTCCAAAAATGTCCATCGTAACCTAACCTATTGGTGATATTTATAAGAATATGATTTGGGGATTTGTGTGTACAGAGATAATAATTTTTGATTTCACAAGTTTATGCTTCTTTGACATAGAAATACTAGCTTTAATTGTGAAAAGATAAAATGCATGGATTTTAATTTTATAAGTATTATATCTGACTTTCAAATAATCTTTCTTAATGACATTTTCATTATTTTTTTGCATAAAATAAATGCTTTTATCGTTACCCGGTGGGCACCAAGTCACGGAGGTACGAGTAGAATCGCCCACGCCACACCACCTCAAACCCTTTATAGGACGGGCCACATTCATCCATCATTTGAGGAAAGGACAAGAAACACAGAGAGAGAGAAAGAGAAAGTACATCCATGCCCGATCTGTGATTCGAGCCCACGTCCTCTTCATCCGTAGTCAGTTACCCTAACCACTAGACAGGTTGGGCGGCTCAATTACTATCCTTTATGTCTTAAAAAAAATATTGTAACTTAGATGTTTCGGAATTAAATGTCTCAGTTTCAACGCAATTTTTTAGACATGAATATTAAATTTCTAACTGCTAGATGCGTTTCTATTTGAGTGGGTGCTTGAGAGTTTTCTGATTTGCAGAAAGTACATACAACTCAATATTTCTGAACAATCTTCCCATAATGCAAATGCTCTGAATAATGATATACAAAATGATATTAGATATTAACTTATCTATAATACGTGTATAACAGTATATTTTTGATAAGAAAGTTAGAAGAAGATAGCGAATATTTTCAAAATATTACTTATATAAACTAACTTTTACATTCATTTTTCATCTCTCTGAAATTAGTAATAAAATAAAAAAATAGAACTTCTCTTTCCTGTTCCACATTAACAAAATACGCGTTGCTAAAAAATAATGTGATTATCTCTTATCAAAAATAAAGATCATGACTGTTAATTCGAACTTTTTCGTGCAATCAAGGATGTGATAATCCAGGAATAAAGAATATTAGTTAAACTTTTCTAGAACATTCCTTAATAACCCTATGGTAACTCAGCTCTTATTCTTCCGATGGATTCGAAACTTCGATAATATTAATCCACATAAATGGCCAAATCTCACCAAGTTTCTAAAAATAATGAAAAAAAAATCATCAAATGTTATCCAATAAATCACCAAATGTCGCCAAGCTGTCTTAAGTTCTGGAGAATTATTTCTCAGTTCTGAGAACAGCATATTTTAACATTTTAAGAACTAACCTTGTTTAGATAATAATTTCCCAAATCAAATAATAATAGCATAATAAAGTAATTCGTCTAATTTAAATATGAGACATTTATATTAGTATTTAGTCTTACTTACATTTTTCGTAACACTATTCCCACAGAAAAGTTAATCGAAATTAGTAATAGTAAACCATATTTCTCTTAAATAGTAGATATTTAAAAATTGAGTTATATTAACTGAACAATATGTTTGTCGTAAATAACTCCAACATTCTATTAATAATAAATGCAATTTATAAATCTACCTTTAAACTTTTATTTTATATGCTTGATTTTCATATAGCTGTCTCTTAAAAGAGAAATTTGAAATTAACTCTGTCCTTTAAATTTCTATGGTATTTGCTCAAAGAATAAACTGGATGAAGTAACATTTCAAATCTAACAACAAATGTCAAATAATCAAAATATGAACCGTCAATCATATCTTACTTTGAATTCAATGTGCCTAGAATGATTGCATTAGTGTGATAGGACAATCTATAACTAAAGATAGTGTTATTGGCGTGGAAATGTAAAGTACTTGATTGAAAATAACGGTGTTCCCTGTCCAGAAGGTAGTGAGTCCGATACCTGAAACACCACTGAATATAGTCGTACTGGGATATCTTAAGGTATATTTAATGCTTATGTAGGTTGAATGTCTTTTATATTGCAATGACCCTCTGCTGGTGTTTTGTGGAGAGAAATGTGGCAATTTTGGTATTAATATCATTTTTTGATTATAATTCAAAATTCTAAGGTAGTTGTTTGTGTTTAGAGACGTAAGTCAATGACGTAAGCAACTGGAAATATTTTATTGTAACTAAATGAACACAATTGGCTCAATATATTCACGCCGCTTCCCTGCAAGATCAACAAAGTAGAGCATCATTTGCCTCAGGCAGTCATTGGGAGCACGACCACATTCTCTCTAACTAGGTTGCTGGAAATGCTTGGGTTGGGACGTGTCTCCCTTAATCTGTGACGTCCAAAGTCCTTCCGTTGGTGTTGCGTGGATGTGGAAAGGAAATTTCCAGCTCAGATGTGACCTCGTCACCTGACCACGGTTCAAAATTAGAAGGTCCTTGGATATGGGTGATTATTCCAAACTGTATCCAAGCACAGGTGTCGGGGTAGGTGCTTGGTAATTTTCCGGGTTTCCTCCTTTGCGATACGTAAATACGTCACTCTGTCTGTGGAAAGTCCTTCCTGGAGGCAATTACGATGTGCATATTAAAGGCTGCCGTTATACATTCTACAACGTGATATCAAAACATCCATTCCCATATCTCAGGTTCAATACCAGCCACTGCTGAATAACGGGTGATAGATGTTGCGTTTCTAGCTTCTGTATGCATATCTGTCGAGATGCATGCATGCATGTTTGCCATGTTTCTTCCATTATGACAATGCTATAGTTCTGTGTTTAAAACCTCTTCCCATAATGCAATTCGGGACGTAAATATTAAAAGGCTTAACAATAGGCTTAAGGATGTCCATTACATGGTGTCAAAAAATAATCCATTTTAAGTTTTTTTTTTTTGTTTTAAGAATGGTGATCCCTGGGTGATGAACCTCTTCACCATTTTAAAACCAGAAATTGTAACTCATTTAACGTTACCCGGTGGGCACCTGTGAACTAAGTGACGTAGGTGAGAAGTATTACCCACGTCACACCACCACAGACCCGTTTATATGGCGGGCCACATTCATCCATCATCTGAGGAAAGGACAAGAAACACAGAGAGAGAAAGTACATCCATGTCCGAGCCGGGATTCGAACCTAGGTCCTCCCCATCCGTAGTCAGGTACGCTGACCACTAGACAGAGTAGGTGGCCCATTTTAAAGTCGAAACTGTAATCACAATCTGTTAAGCAGAATGTTTCTTAAATTATCAGTTCACTTGTCATGTTTAGGAGTTCATTTTAAAATAAACGTCCTGGTTGAATCAGCTCTCGTATGCCAAAATATTCTTCAAACGATATTCTTAACACTACTGATTTTTGACAAGGGAAAACAATTTCCCTTTTTAAATTTTACAAAATAAGTAAAAATTCTTTAAAGAGCAGCCCTAATAGTTCATTTGTAAGTGAGTTCCTTTCTAAAAGAAGAGGAAATTACAAGCTCTGCACTAAAAAGAAAACTCCTCAATCAGCCTCTTCAATAGTTCTTTACGTCAGATATAATTTCCCCACAAATTCCCTTTTCTCCCCTTTATCTTACACCTTTCTCTTGATGCGATTTTTCGCTACGCTAATGAAATCAACCGATGAGGGAGGGAGAGAAGAAGAGAGGTAGGGAGAGAATGCTTGCCGCAACAAATTTGGAACACTATCTGTCGTTCCGTTTTTATCCGCCTAAAAATTTGAGATCCGTAAGAGGATCTGACGTTCCGGGCGGCACAAATTGAAAAGAGGGATTTTTTCCCCCTCTTTTTTGATTATTGGCAGAAAAGAATGCGAGCAACAATTTTTGCGTTTTGTTTTCTCCTCTCCGTATCATAAAGTAAAAAATAACAGTGGCATCTAGAGCAGTAATTGGATTTATTACTTTACTCGAACGTGATAGGACGGACTAAACTGATCATCTGTTAAAGCTAATAAGAGGAGAGCTAAAAATCCCTTTCTTTTTCCCTTTTCCTTTTCAGTTCTTAAAGAGAACACAATGCGTTGTGATGTCTGTACACCTTTAAGGAGGGTTTAATTTGTGATATTTAAGGATTTTAAGTTAACTATATCGGATGGTTTTGTCATTTAGAGAAGAGATTAAACACGCTAAAGTTAAAAAGTTTGCCCAGAAATCGACGTTTTATACTTTTTTGTTTTGATAAACATTTTTTGAGAGGTTATATTTCACTTTGATCGTTTTAGAAAGCGTCATTTTTAATATATTTCTATATTTCAAAAAGCGAAGTGTAATATTTCGTTAAGAATTATACAAGAAATGCATTATTTCCAATATATTTCATTTAAACAATAGTTTAAAACACTAATTTCACATTTTTTATTTTTAAAAAAGAAATAAGTACACCACTTCAATAATTTTGATTCGAACTAGAATAAATTCTTTTCATAAAAACGTTGTTTTGTGGTTTTAGAGATGATAGCATTGTTGTACAATTTATTGTATAATAATTTGCGAAATTTTTCATATACTGGCCTAATTTTGAACTTTTCAGCAAAGTTAATAACTATATAACTATTAGAAAAGACGAAATATGAAAATTATCAAGGTTCCCTTTACAGGTGAGACGTGTCAAGAAAAGGAGGGAAAAAATTCGTCTACGACTTCCCATTACTTAAAAGAATACTTTAAAATAGGTTGACATTCTTTAGCAAATTTTGTGAGTAGAAATAGGTACCCGAAATCACATCCCACAATTCACGACTTACCTAAGATGGCGGGTAAGATATATATATCTATCTATGTATTAGTTTGGGAATCCATTATTTTCTTGGAAGATGTCTGTAGTGATCGATATCTCGTGAGATATCTATCAGACAATTTCAGATTTATGCTCGTTAGAAAGGTGACATTTGACACTAAGATAATCTCTTGCGGTTTATTGTCTCTTTAATACAGTTATGAGTACAAGGCTTTAAAGACATCAAACAGAAAATTCAATATATTTTAGTTTTTTTCTTTTATAATGGCGAAAATACTAGCCGAGTGGCTGAAATTGTGAAAGGTGTTTATCGTACTATATAAGACTGTAACAACCAGTTGCGTACAATTTTGGTTTCGTCGATTCCGTTCGGGTATTTTTGATATTAGAGATGCACCTCACAAGGATACAGCATTGAATGTCTATAAAATATCAAAAATTATCGAATTTGACCCCATGTCAGCGGTCGTAGCTTCGTGCAAGACCTAAAAGTCTACGTGAAAACTGTTTTAAACCTTTTTACAAAGCGAATCCGAAAGAAGTTACATAAAGTTCACGTAAAAAAAATAATGGATTTCTTTTTCCCCAATCTAATTTATATATATATATATATATATATATATATATATATATAAAGCGTCTTATGATATAAAAATGGTTGAAAATCAGCTGTATTTTGAATTGAATCTGCTTCATATAGATTTTCACTGGTTGCTGAAATAATAAGAAAGGTATTAGGAATTCCCAAACATTTGAGTTTTTAGGCACCCAATTGACAGCAATAAATGGATAAAAAAAAGAAATTTAGTAATCATTAAATAGTATTTAACTAACTTAGCCAATTTAATATTACGTGTATGTAGGTTTATAATAATCGATCGCAAGCAGAAATTAAGCATGCGAAAATTTAAACAGGCATAAACAGGATAAAATTTTAATATAGGTTCCTAGAAATGTTGAGAAATTTTAATGTTTCATAAAATACATTTAAAACATTTATTTATGCTATATAAAAAAAGGAAAATATTTGCAAAAAAAAAAAAAGAGAGAAACTATGTTCAAATATATATACTCCAACAATCAATCAATTATTTTTAACGTAACAAATGTTTAATTTCTAAATAATCACATTAAATAATTTAAATGGAATTATTAAAAATGCAGAAGTTAATCAAATTAAATATTAGTTTGGGAAAAAAGAAATCCATTATTTTTACGTGAACTCTTTGTAACTTCTTTCTGATTCGCTTTGTAAAAAGGTTTAAAACAGTTTTCATGTAGATTTTTAGGTCTTGTGCGAAGCTACGACTGCTGACATGCTGTCAAGTTTGATCATTTTTGATATTTTATGGACATTCTCGACGATGTTGTATCCATGCGAGGTGCATCTTTAGTATCCAAATACCCAAACGAAATCGACGAAACCAAAATTGTGCGTAACTGGTTGTTACAGTCATATATAGGACGATAATCACCTTTCACAATTTTAGCCACCTGGTTAGCATTTTCGCCATTATAAAAGAAAAACGAAAATGTATCGAATTTTCTGTTTGTAGTCTTCCATTTTTAAAACCCTGTACTCGTAACTGAATCAATCAAACAAAAAACCGCAGGAGAATATTTTAGTGTCGAATGTCACCTTTCCAACGAGCATAAATCTGAAATTGTTTGATAGATACCTCACGAGATAGCGATCACTACAGACGACTACCGAAAAAATAATGGATTACTTTTTCCCCAAACTAATAACTTATGTTGACCTTTTTTGTATCATTTGGCTCATTGAGCAAAGAGTAATTATTCAAAACCGAAATCTCTCGAAACGCGGTTATATAAACTCAACATTTTATCTAATAAATGGAATAAGAAGTATTATTATAATATCTAACAATGTAATTAAATAAACAAAATCAAATCTAAATAAATTAAACGAATCAATTTCCGGCTCGTTATTCTTTTGAATAAGAATTTTACCATGAATTCATAGAATTTAAATATCTGTTTATCAAAAGTGAATAATTACGTAAAACCAAAACCAATAAACGCAGCATAATAAACTCAACGCCTTATCTGATAAATAGAATAAGTATTTATAATATATGACAACAAAAAAATTAAATGCACAGAGTCAGATCTAAATAAATTAAACGAACCAACTTCTATAGCTCGTTATTCTTTTAGATATCAATTTCGCCATGAATTCATAGAATTTAAATATCAATTTTACCATGAATTCACAGAACGGAAATTGAGTTGGCGCCATTTAAGCTTCAGAACTATTTCTTAAATGTTGTGGTGCACCAGCTTTAAGCCGAATAACAAGATCAGAATTATAGAGAGCGCTGTTATTCTGGAACAATAACATCTCTTACAAAGAGGTTATAAGGCTTTACAGATTCACTGGACAAAGTCTACATGGTTGGCGACACTGCTTGGCACTCCTTTAAGGGCTTAGGAGCAAATTGCTTTTCGAAATGCACCGTTAAGTCAGGGGGATGTTATTCCTAAGCATTCGACTTAGGGGAAAGAGCTTTTAGCAAGGGGGAGGGGCCGGGATGTTCATTGAATTAATGGGGAAAGGATGTTGGTGGACGGTTGGGACTTGTGCCTTATAAATATTCATGACTCCCTGTAAAAGACACAACTGCTTTCGAGTGTTGGCACGGCGGAGAAGTTTTTAATTTATAATGGGTGTGTACTACAGTAGAAGTTCGTGTAAGCTTTCAACTGGTTGGTTCGGTAAATGTTGAGCGTGTGTTGCTTAAATTCTTTCACATTAAATTGTGTTTATATTGGTATTGGTTTCAGATTTCTGGTCAGAACTTAGTACAAACTGTGAAAATGCAAAATAATTTACAAAACGTTTTATAGATTACAGGTAAAGTTTTGATTCATATAGTCTTTAAATTTACTCAAACTTAAAAGAAACCAGTAAAAATTCGTATTTGAAACCATTTCATTTATTTGGTGAATTTTATGTGTGTGATATATTACTCAATTTCTTGATTCTTAATTAAAATATAATAAAGAGTCAACAAACAAGTTGACTTTATACAATTTAAATCACAATAATGCATTTAACTTCATATAAATTCTATAGCTCTGTCCGATCATATAGAATCGATAACATATTTGTCAATTCAGCCATTTTACAAAACAGTTTGAAATCATTTGCACAAAGCTAATCAAAAACATGCAATAATGCCTTGAAGTTCACGTAAAAATAATGGATTTCTTTTTCCACCAACCTAAATATTTAAAGTAATTTGTGTAAATTTGAGAGAATACACTTGTGTGCGAAAAATATTCCGCATTAATTGATTTCATTTAACATTCATTGTTGCATTAGACACAAAAATCTTTAAAAAAGTCTTCAAGAATTTAATTTGTCATTCAGTGTAAAGATTACTTTAAGTACATTATAATATTTAATGCAATCTTTACATAGAATATATATATAGCTATTTATTATTTATTAGAATATATAATTAACTATGTATATATCAACTTAAAAAAATAAAATTTGTTGGAAAATTATTTATTTTGCAGATTAAACTAACTTTTCAAGTTAGAAGAAAATAATTATTATATTTCAGTTTTTATAACGAATTTTATTTTATTTATATTAATAAAAGTATTAAATAATTCATTAGTTTTGGAAAATTTTTAAATAAAGGCGTTATTTAACACACTTTAAATTTTTCATATGTAAATGTGATAAATGACTCTAACAGTATGTTCGAAACAAGAAAACACGTACAATTTTTGTTTAAAAAAAAGAACTTATAGCCATTTAAAATGATTAAAATGCTATTATTTTACTAAAGGTCATCTATTTTCTTTTTTTAGTAAGAAAAGGATTTTTCCAAAAGAAAAAAATCAGTTTTCGATATGCATTAAAAATTTGTCAGTTGTTTAATTTTATGAGCGAAGCAAATTTATCCGAAAAATTATTAAATTTTTGAAAAAGAAAATTTTTGAAAAATAACAAAACACATATATTTTTTAAGGAAAAAAAACTTGTTGTGCATGTTATAATACAACATGTTCGAATATCTAGGTAATTATTTTGTCACAAATTGCTTACTATAAAATATTTGTTTTAATCCACATTAATCAACCATTTTTTAAGCGTTCATTCTCAAAGGCACTGTATTTTTAGAAGATTTAAAACACTTTTTCGGGAAGGTAAAAAATTACTGGCCAAATATTCAATGATGATTTGCAAATACTTAAAATAATAAAGTACTCATTATATAGACATTCCATTAAATACGTGGAATAGAAAAAGTATTGATCTATGAAAAACACTCTCTATTAAGTTTGTGTTGCATCATCATAGAATTTAAATTTAAAGGAGTTAAAATCATGTCGGGTGGCCGATAGCTCAGTGGTTAAGCTGTTGATCCCATGTTCGAATCCCAGTTTGGGCATGGATGTTTCCTTATGTATCTTTGTCCTTTCTTCTTCTGAAATGATGAATAAATGAATGTTTCCCGCCCTATAAACGGGTTTGTGGTGACATGTTTAAGGCTACTTGCTTCCGTGACTTGGTTCACAGGTGCCGCTCCGATTAGCGCTAAGAGAGTAGCAATTTCTGGCCTATTTGTGGCGAAGGGCACAATCACCCTTTTCCCGCCATTAAAAAAAAAAAAGTTAAAAGTGTCGCCAAAACGGAATTCTTCACAGTGCACATTTTGTTAAAATACCAAATCTTTGAAATCTCCAAAATATCCATGAACTAGAATGGTTAAAATAAGGAAAATATTTTGTAAACATTAGGCGAATTTCGCATAGTTTAGAAAGAAAACCGCCATGTGCTCATTTGAACATAAAAATCACCATAGTGAACTTCAAGATCTTTTGTAAAATAATACTTTTACATGAGATTTTTTTTATCTTTTTTTACATTGCATTTAAATTAGTTTATTTCTAAGCATGATTGGCTGCTAAGTTGAATTTATACTAATTTTATCCCTTTATTGTTTCAGGAATAAATTGTTTTCAAAATATTTTTGTAAGCCATTAACATCGTTATTTTCTCTTTCTCTCTCTCTTTTTTTTCTGTCGAGTGCCAGCCAAACTTGCAGTATGGGTGCGCTGCTCCACTTTTTCAACTGAACCGCGATTGGGTGCGGAGTCCGACTTTCTCAGTACACACATGCCATGGGTACCCATTTATATAGAGTAGGCAACCATTGATACTCCATTCATACAAGGAAAGGACAAAGACAGGAGAGAGAGAAAGAGAAAGTGCATCCATGCCCGATCCGGGATTCGAAGCCAGACCTCCCTATCCGCAGTCAGGCACCCTGACCACTAAACAGAGCAGGCGGCTAACATACGTATTAAAATTCAACTATGTTATGAAAAAATATTTTAAATGATAGTTTAAAATCTCTAATCTTGATACAAGATATTTGGATCTTCTTGTAAAGCAGCGGTCTTTGGACCTCACGAAGCATAATTTAAATCCCATGGACTCCTAATAGGTCTTTTAAATATTAAATGAATTATTAAAATAAATTGTGATCTAAGAACACATAAAATTTACCTATCTGATAAAATGAAACTATTTATTGTGTTGTTGTTGATTATCCCCCTGGTGTAGGAAAGCCCACACTAGGTCCAGAAGATCTGGCATAGATTAGTATGCAGCTTCTTTTTTGGAGAGGAACCACAAGGGCAGAAGGCTGACTTGACCTCTAATGTCATAGGTACCCGTCTAGAGGGTAGGCAACCATTCATACAAGGAAAGGACAAAGACAGGATAGAGAGAAAGTACATCCATGCCCGAACAGGGATTCGAACCCAGACCTCCCTATCCACAGTCAGGCATGCCAACCATTAGATAGAGTAGGCGGCTACTATTAATTGTAAGTAAATTATGAATGCTTTATTCATAAACCATAATAAAATAAACAAAAAACTGTAAAAACAAAACAATTAAAAAATGGTTTAGCCGCTCACCCTGTCTGGTGGTTAGAGTATCTGACTGCGGATGGGGAAGACTTGGGTTCGAATCCTGGGCATGGGTGTAATTTTTCTTTCTCTCTCTGTGTTTCTTGTCCTTTCCTCAGATGAAGGCCCGCCCTATAAACAGGTTTGTGGTGGTGTGGTGTGGGCGATGCTACTCGTAACTCCATGACTTGGTTCACAGTTGCTCTCTGGGTAACGATAAAATGATTAGCAGTTTCCGGCCTTGTTGCGGCAAATGGGTTAATTACTCAAGTGTGCCCGCCGTTAGAAACAAAAAAAAAATGTGGGGAGTGTTTATGTTTATCAAACTTTTAGCATTATGCATTCCTATTGTGCGGGAAGCTCCAACTTGAAATAAGATAATGGATATTTGGATTCCTTGTGGTTACTGCAAGAAGGAGAAATGCACTTATTTCAAATTGAGATCGGTTTCAAAACGTGCAGTTGAATCAATGCAGCTACAGCAGTATGACTTATTTACCGTAACGTCATTCCATGAAGTAGCATTTTGATAAATTTTCACGTGCTGTTATGAATTGAATCATATTTCAATGCATCTTTACACATAACGTATAAATAAGTATATTCAAAATTTTCTGGGGACCACCACTTTGGTGACCGCTACCGTAGAATGTTGCAATACCCGTATGTCGTTGTTCCAAAAATCAAAAGTTAATTCAGGTTTTAACTAAATTTTTAAAATTAGCTATTAATAAATATTGTTGTTGTTCCTGGTGTCATTTGGCAACGCTAAGCCCGCCCTTCAGAGACTAGGCGAAGGAAGTCAGAAAGAGAGAGACATCCGTTTTTTGAATAGAGCATTCTCATACGAAGGTGGAAGTAAGACTTTTGGCTCATAGATGGCAGCACAATCTGAATCTTCCAATTTAGAGATTGAAACCAGAGAAGACCTCTCTGGGTCTTCTCTCTAATGGCTCCAAACACCACCAGAGGTATTAATTTAGAATGGGAACATGGAAAACATTGTGACCCCGACACATTTTACGTGCCCCAGTCACCATTAGTGAACACGACGGATCTTCTGCTAAGCCGGGATTCGAACTCATCACCTTTTGTAACGAGAACGACGCTCTAACCTACCAGGCCACCGCAGCCTTATAAACATTCCCTCTGAACATTAACAAAAGGAAAGAGTTTATAAGACTTTACAAAGATTACGTCACTTTGCTTTTCAGAAAGACGGAATATACCTATAACAATCACAATAATAGCAAACGAGATAGTAAATTACATACTATTATAAGTTTTGATTATAAAGTCTTAAGCAATTTATACAAAATGTGCTCAAATATCAAAAGACGTAAATATTATCACTTGTTCTCATTTGTTTTGATTTGTTATTATGTAGAAATAATGATAAATTTGTTAAATTAAACGAATAATTTAACGGCAGTGAATCAGATTTACTTTATTAGCAGCATTAATACTGCTACTAGGCAAATATTTCTTTTATTGAAATTTAAGGCAAAATTCATTACTTTCAGAAAAAGCTGAGCTAAAATGTATTATTCAGAAATATATATTTTTTCGATGAAGTCTCGCCTTTTCAATTCTGTTGCTTATTTAAGCAGCAATATTTCTTCCTTGAAAAATCTTAAAGGCAAGAAATAATAAGTCGTAAGATTATAAGCAAATACAACGCGAATGCTGCTAATTAGATCGACAATAGATTAAATATTTGACGAAATTCCGTTCCGCTTTCTTTCCATTCATTTCTAGCATTAATTAAAAAGTTCCCATTTTCATTCTCATTCTTTTTCGAAGGCAAAATTTAAATTTCGTTCTTTCTCGTGAAGAAGAGGAGAAGCGTTCCATTTTAAAGCCGTCATCTTGTGTGGAGGCTCCCCTTCCTTCAAATATTTACACTGGAAAACCGTGGCGACGTCGGGTGCTAGGTCGGGTGAACATGGAAGATGTCAAGGGGAGGACGAAAAAAAAAAGTGGAAGTATTCTAGCAGCAGCTACGATAGATCGCATTTAAAATTCAACACCCAGTAAACAAAGACTTCTTTATCTCCTTGGACGTGGAAAGCCGTGAAAATGATTACTGCGTCTTCCAAAGCAAACACCCACGCAGGAAAAAAAAAACTTTTGCAAAACAAACAATTCTTTGAAAAGCTGAGTTGTTGCGGGAGAAGGAGAAGCAATTTGTGAGAGCTGCGGTTGTTTGATATATCGTGGGTTGTCGAGTCTTGAAGCGTCCCGAAGCGACTTAATGACGTCGTTTGTCAAACGAACTGGAAAGTTCCGGCACCCCCGGTCTTTATCCGGGCACCGGTCCGTCCGGCATGTTTGTGCTTTGGACCTAATCCTGCCGATAACGCTGTTGGAATTCCAAACCGCTCATTTAATCTAATGTTGGGGAAGATTATTTCAGTTTGAAGGTTAAAATTGAGTCACGCCTTATATTTTCCACAAGGGATGTTTTATCACGAAAAATAGAAATATCAATAAAATATTCAAATTTTTAATTACATCAAAGTGCAAATAAAAATGTATTGTACGACTTAGATAAAAATTTGAGTATCTTTTCAATAGCATTTGTAATTTTTCTAAATCTTAGAAACTTTAGTTTTTTCAAAGGATTTATTTCACGAAATTATATATATATAAAGTAAGATGTAATAAGAAGATCAAGATAAAACAAAGAAGAAACTATACAATTTAATACCAATAAGACAAAATCAAGGAAAACAATGCAATATAAAAATAGGGGAAAGGCATAGGGACCACGTCATCTTGGCCTAGATTATTTTTTGTAGATGTTATATTTGCTTTCTATTATATATAT
>JAPDSC010146510.1:1024-28900 GCA_026290005.1 Latrodectus geometricus | reverse complement strand
ACACGAAATTTTTACTTATTTATTTTTTGACTTTAATAAATATAGAGTAATATGATATTGCTCTTTATGTCAAACAGCTGTTTCTGAAAGTTTTACAATTTTGTTTTTAAATATGCACTTTGAATAATTCTAACTAAGTTCAGAAAACATAATAATTCCGAGTAGTAATTTATACCTCTGAGTATTTGAACTTTTTACAACAATAATTGTTGAATAATTTTACACATCCAAAGACTTATCTTTCATTATTTATTTTCTTTAAAAAGAGGTTTAAGTTGTTATAATATTAGTTTGGGGAAAAAGCAATCCATTATTTTTTCGGTAGACGTCTGTAGTGATCGCTATCTCGTGAGGTATCTATCAAACAATTTCAAATTTATGCTCATTGGAAAGGTGTCATTTGACACTAAAATATTCTCTTGTGGTTTTTTGTTTGATTCATTCAGTTACGAGTACAAGGTTTTAAAAATAGAAGACAACAAACAAAAAAATCGATACATTTTAGTTTTTCTTTTATAATGGCGAAAATGCTAACCAGGTGGCTAAAACTGTGAAAGGTGTTTATCGTCCTATATATGACTGTAACAACCAGTTACGCACAATTTTGTTTTCGTCGATTCCGTTTGGGTATTTGGATGCTAAAGATGCACCTCACATGGATACAACATCGTCGAGAATGTCTATAAAATATCAAAAATTATCAAACTTGACAGCAAGTCAGCAGTCGTAGCTTTGCACAAGACCTAAAAATCTACATGAAAACTGTTTTAATCCTTTTTACAAAGCGAATCTGAAAGAAGTTACAAAAAGTTCACGTGAAAATAATAGATTTCTTTTTCCCCAACCTTATATTTAGCGACTTCTGATGTTGTTAGTAATGTATTATTTTTATTCACATCAATGGCTACTATATATGGTAGTTTTCTAAGGAAAAGAGAATTATAAAGTCATATAATATTTTTAGCGGTTTCACAGCCGTCCGCCCTATCTAGTGGTCTGCGTGTCTGACTGCAAATAGGGAGGTCCTGGGTTCAAATCTCGGTTCGGGCATGGATATACTTTCTCTCTCTCCTATCTTTGTCCTTTCCTTGTATGAATGGTAGCCTACCCTATAAACTGATACCTGGGCCATATGTGAACTTAGAAAGTCGGACTCCATAGCATAATTATGTTTCAATTTGAAAATTAATACAGCGCACCCCATATTGCCAGACTGGATGGCACTCGTCAAAAAAAATCTGTTTCATATATGATACTATTGATATTCAGTTGTTATTAAGATCACAATTTCTCCAACTAGAAATTTACAGAAAATATTGTAGGCTAATGCTAACAGTGACTAATGGTAATTTCAAAATTGTTAATTGCACAGAAATATCGCCAATTACAAAATTGCTTAAAATGAAAATATTCCATTTTGAAAATTAGTGGAATCCACGAATGTTTCTCCTGAAAATGACAAAATGAAAAATTTTTTACGGTCTAATTAATTCCTTCCTACTTCGTGATGTAGAATAAAAAACAAATTCATTGTTTTGTAGCTGAAGTTAATAAAGTTATGAATGATGAAAGGAATTTCACCCACCTTAGTTAGTGCATGTTACATATTGTAAACAAATGGTTTTTAAAAATGTTCTATAGAAATTGGAGAAAAAAAATTTTCTTTTACTATCACATTATGTTCCTCTTATTTTCAAAACTGGTTGTTTTCTAGCGTTTTATTATAAATAAGTATAATTAGTTTTTTTTTAGCTAGTTAGTTAGTTGGGACACCTAAAATGTATCAAAATTAAGGCCTTCTGTTTGAACTTTTGAGATTCAAATACGAAGTCGGAAAACCGTATTTCAAGTTAACCCTGTTTATTCTTTGATTTTTATCATGTCAAATTCACAATATGCCGCCCAACCTGTTCAGTGGTTAGCGTAACTGACTACGGATGAGGAGGACCTGGGTTCGAATCCCAGCTCAGGCGTGGATGTACTTTCTCTTTCTCTGTGTGTTGTGTTTCTTGTCATTTCCTCAGGTGATGGATGAATGTGGCCCACCCTATAAACGGGTTTGTGGTTGTGTGGCGTGGGCGATGCTACTCGTATCTCCGTGACTTGGTTCACGGGTGCCCACCGGGTAACGATAAAATGAGTAGCAGTTTCCGGCCTTGTTTCGACAAATGAGCTAATGTACTTATTTACTCAAGGGTGCCCACCATTAGAAATGAAAAAAATATTCACTTTTTAAAATGCAGATGTTTTGCGTGATTAGTGTTACTTTAAACTAATGTATGAAAACTATAAATATTGTTTAAAGTACTTAAATATTGTTTAAAGTACTTAAAAAATATTTTAATAATTTAAGATATCTGAATTTAATAACTGAACTTGTTTTCAAATAGTATTAATTAATTTAGTAGTACTTAGTATTTAATCAGTAGTATTTAATTTCATGCACAAATAAAAAAATCATTACTTTTTTAATTTGTGAATCAAATTAAGTAATTTAAATCAAGAATAACGTACAAATTCCATTTTTTGTTAATTAAAAAAATATTTAATATAATTTAAAACTAATACACGCGAATGAAGGGATCTCTTATCAAGTACAGTGATATCTTCAAAACTGCCAAGTGTTTTTTGAGTTAATGAGTGAGTTAGAGAGTGAACAGGTTCAAATTTGTATAGTTTTTAAAAGTTCCCAGTGATTTAAATTTTTTCCAATCTCAAAAGTTTGCATTTCTGTTTTCATTTGCAACTTTAATGAAATAAAATTTAAGTTTTCATGCTTTATAAAAACTTAAATGCTCGTTAAAAATTTTTTAATAAATGTGAAACCAAATATAATCTACATAAATTTTAATTTGAAAATATTTAACTTAAAATTTTTTGGTTGCATAATATGAAATAATAAATTACAAAAATGTTGGAAATGAGTTTAAAACTTCTGACATTTAATTTCATAAATAACCACTTGAGACTGAAAGTAATTATCCTTCAAGTGATATTACTAACGACAGTAAAAATCAATTCCCAATTTCAAGCAAGATTAATAAAGCCCTTCGCGAAAATTTTTAGTTTGAAGGAGATTGCTTTGGGAGGAAAATTTCGCGTGGAAAACTTTCTCGTGAAAAATTTTGTTTATAAATTAAGTAATGTGCTATTATTTGTAAGAAAATATTTATATATATATATATACTATTATGTATTTTTTTGTTAAAATTGTACATTTTCTGATATTTTTCTTAAACAAAGAAAAAGATGTATTTCTATCTTGTTATAAAAACGTAAGATATTAGCTGTCTGATTCACAAGATATACTTGAATAACTTAAATTTAAAAAAAGAATATTAAAAAAACCATCTTTGCAGATTTTAACTAACTATAACATGGATGTTATAATTTATTTATTGCTTGCATAAACAAATATTAGTATTTAATGTGCTTTAACATGTGCTTTTTATGTGCTACGTGAAGTAAATTTATGTTTACTTTCTTAATTTTTAATAGCGGTATCAAGAGAGACAAATCTCCAATAATAAATAAAATAACCCATCCCACTAAGATATTGGCCAACATTTTCTTTCCAACTGCTCACTGACGAGCTCATCCCACTGACACATTGACTTGTTTTTGATGGGTGGACAAAATTGTATATTCAGCATTATTGGAGGAAGCAATTATTTGTTTAACTCACGGACCGATTATGAGTAAAATAAAGTGACGCACACATGATCTCAACTGTAACGAAAGAAACAACCACTTTTTATTTAATAATTATTCTATAAGTTTTAAGTTCTATTTATTAATAAGTTTTCTATAACAACGAAGGTTTTGGCGATAAAATTAGAGACACTTCGTTATCTACACTGCAATACAACATCTGCTGTTAGCTGCCAAGAATCTCATCCTAATATTTGAGTTTCCCAGTTTTCATTTTTACGAACTTCTCAAAAACGAATATCGATTTTGACGTCTGGAGTCGGAAAGTATGCTTGGAAAGGCACATAATCCATAAAACCATTTGCGTGGAATTCGGTTAAGAAACCGTTAATCAAAGCAGCGTTGACATCGGCGTGTCAGTGTTGCCTACGAATGCCATTTATCTCTGATGCCTGTGAACAGAACCGCATATTGCCGGAAGGTAGAACATCATTTCTGATAAGAAGCCATCTTTCTTGGCACGAAGGCGGGAAGTTTGGCGTCCTTTTTGACATATTTTCGTAAATTCTGTTTTCTTTTTATCTTCTACCCTAATAGAATTCATTTGAACAAGTGAACAGTTCCGATTCTGTTAGCGAAATCTTATCACTTATGAAATAATTCGAGAATTTCATTAAAAGCATTCATTACATAGTATAGAGTCAATAAAATAAGAACAAATGCATAAGCCAAATTTGGCAAGAAATTTTTATGAGATTTATGCCAAAATTGTCAGATGCCATGTTAGGCTTAGCACGTAATTTTGCAAAATATTAGTTTGGGGAAAAAGAAATCCATTATTTTTACGTGAACTCTTTGTAACTTCTTTCAGATTCGCTTTGTAAAAAGGTTTTAAAACAGTTTTCATGCAGATTTTTAGGTATTGTGCGAAGCTACGACTGCTGACATGCTGTCAAGTTTGATAATTTTTGATATTTTATAGACATTCTCGACGATGTTGTATCCATGCGAGGTGCATCTTTAGCATCCAAATACCCAAACGGAATCGGCGGAACAAAAATTGTACGTCTGGTTGTTACAATCTTATATAGGACGATAAACACCTTTAACTATAATTGATTATTGGCACTAAATTTCATGTTTCACAAATTTACTATATAACTTAATACTTGATGATGTTTAATAATAGCTTATAAATATAATAATATTAATAAAATGATATTACATACATGATGATTAACAAAGCTACTCTATTGAATTTTGCAGTCTTAAATTTAAGATTGCATTTGTTATCAATTTGTATAGTAGTCAGTTGGTAAACAATCACAAATAATTAATGAGTGGATAAGTCATCATTCACTCATTAATTATTTGTGATTAATTATTATGTTAATTATTTGTGATCATTCACTCATTAATTATTATGGCTGAGAATTACTGAAGGGAGATTAATTCTTTTCTCTTTTAAGTATTGCTACTGTTTATACTGCGATACATTGGAAATGGTTTGTTGATTACAGCTTCGATTGGATTTGAAATAATCCATTCTAACTAGACTTTAATCAGTTCTTGTAATTTATGTGAACAAATTTTAACTAAATTGATATGAATCTTAGAACAATGAAATTAAGAAATATTTATAGGTATTAATATATAATTCCTTTTATAAAAGTATTTGATAAGAATTTCTGTTAGCAGAGTTTTTTAGTATTCAACTACAAATTCATTGGAATTAATTTTAGTGTGTATATTGTGCATTTAATTGAAATAAAATATTTTCCAAAATCAAATCTCATTTCCATATTTATTTTACTTTTCTCCGTCAAACTGAAACAAATATTTAAAACAGAAATGACTCACAATTTTAAAAATAAATATTAATTATAAAAATATTAATGAGAAGGAGCTAAAGAATTAACTAACAATGGTATAATAAACAACAATTGATTTATCTACTGTTTTACAATTCCTTTATATTCTTGGAGGATTATAGATATACAATTTTACTATCCAATCAATTGTTTTCTTTATATAGATAGCAATTTTTCTTTTGATAAATCATGTCTTTTAGTTTATTTTTATTAAATTTTAGATAAAGAGCAGTTTGTGTAACTTATGACACTTAGCGAAGCCGACCCCGTCCGTCAGGGACTTGGTGAAAGAGGTCAAAAAGGGTTCCTCCCGTTTTTGAAGAGAGCACCCCCATACGAGGGAAGTACGACTTTGGCTCATAGATGGCTGCATCATCTGAGTCTTCCAATTTTAGAGTTAGGAATCCAGAGAAGATCCACGCCCTGGTTCCAAACACCCCCAGAGGAATTACTTTGGAATGGTTACATGGAAGATATTGCAACCACGACATACTTTACCATGTCACCATTAGTGAACACGACTGATAAGATAATTCGGATAAGCTGAGAATCGAACTCACTACCTTCCGGTAACGAGAACGTCTCCCTATCCAACCAATCCATCTCACCCCTGAAGAACAGAAATTGAGTGAATTCATCTCAGATAATTATTGCATATCTTATAATATTTATTAACATTTCTAAAATATCACTGATAAATTTCTATAGTTTGTTAACTAATATTAATCAATGAAAAGTTTTTGTTTTACTAAGTTTCTTATAACATCACAATTATATATATATATATATATATATATATATATATATATATATATATATATATATATATATATATAAAATTAAAGTATTAGTAAAGTGGAGTAAGCAGAAAATAAAAATGTCGACATTTTGCCATCACTTAACAAAAACGAAAAGATAAAACACAAAAATAACTTTTATCAATATATGATCTCTAAAGCATCCATACAATAATAAAATATAATCTCAATATCTTGATCACTCAAACCTACATAAATTCTGCAGCTCATTCAGTAACAGGTAATATTATATCGGAGTAATCCCTTATTCTTAAAAAATTTCCAATTATATGACCTTTAAAACTAATATACCATTCAAAGTTTTTCTATGACTTCTGATATCTATTTTATGCATTTTTTTTCTGTCAAAAGCCAGCCTATCTTGAAATTTGGGGTGCGCTCCTCCACCTTTTTCAACTGAACCATAATTTGGTGTGGAGTCCGACTTCTTCAGTACACACATGCCTTAGGTACCCGTTTATGGTGTAGACAACCCTTCCTAATCCATTTCTATAAGGAAAGGACAAAGACAAGAGGGAGAGTACATCCATGCCCGAATCGGGACTCCAACCCAGGACCTCCCCATCCGCAGTCAGGTACGCTGACCACTAGACAGGGTAGGTGGCATTTTATATAAATATAAATTTTCAATTCTTATTTTTATTTTTAATTGAATTCTTCAAACAAATTTGAACATACTTAATAAATATAAAAAAACAAAATCTTAATTAATTACCTCTACGTTGAAACATATTAATTTTAAAATATTGGAATGCTAACATATTTTTCTAATAAGTTTTGAAAGTTATACATTCTATACAATGTCCATGTAGAAACATTGTATATATAAAACATTGTATCTACATACAATCTGAAGAACTCATGTTTGGATATTTTTTTTTAGGTGTGGTTACCGGAAAGCAATTAAAGTCATTAAAAAACGTTTCCTAAAGACCAGGAGTGACACAAGTTAAATAAAAAAGAAGAGGTAAAAAAATTTTTCTGCATTAAGATTAATGCGAAATCGATAATTATATCATCATGGGCCTCGGGTGCCTATTTATCATCACAAGTGCGATTCAGACATTTTCCCCTCCCTTTGAGAACACGTGGAAAGATTGCGAAGTAGTAATAAACAGATATTGATATCAAAAGAAAAGACCATAAAACATGTTGAGAAAAATATTAATTACACTTATCGCGTGTGATGTAGATTTGGCGATTAAAAAAACATGTCGGTCATAAATCGATTCAGTTCTACTCCCAGATAAGAAGCTTTAATCCTTGTTCGTAAGGGAAAAAAATGAGTTATGATTGAAAAATGCAGCTTCTGTTATTATGGGTGGGGGTGTTTTTATCTGGTTGTAATATCAATAACGAGTTGAAATAATTTCATTGTTTCAGTAAATAGTTTTGTTTGTGTTACTGAAATCCAATATGATTAATTAACAACTACACTTAACGACAACAACTAAATTTAATTTTTAACATAAATTCAACAACTATATTTAAATTTATGATTTTATCAATAGGTTGATATGGCATTCTGAAATCGTTATTTATACGTAATTGTTATCAATGTTGTTGTACTTATGACACTTGGCGAAACCAAGCCCGACCATCAGGGACTGGACAAATGAAGTCAGAAAGAGCGTCTTCAGTTTTTGAACAGAGCACCGCCCTACTAGGATGGAAGTACAACTTTGGCTCATAGATGGCAGCACCGTCTGGGTCTTCTAATTTAGAGATAGGAAGCCAGAGAACACCCAAGGACTGGCTCCTAACACTTCCAGAGGTATTAATTTGGAATGGAATCATGTAAGACATTACGACCACAACATATCTTACATGACCCAGTCGCCATCAGTGAACTCGACGGATCTTCGAGTAAACAGGGATTTGAACTCACGACCTTCCGATAATAACAACGATGCCCTAACCAACCAGGCAACCTCGGCCCCATGTTAATTATAACAGAACTTATTGCACAACATAGAGGAAAAGAAAGCATCTTTTATAAATATATTGTAAGCTCTTAACCATCATTGAGCATTCATTTTTCTGAATGACTGTTCATAAAATTTGAATCATGTGTGAATGCTCGAAACGCAGAAATACTTAAAAGTTCTCGTTTTGACATAAAGTGCTTTAAGACAATAGAAACCATTTCATATTGCTTAAAAGTATTTAAAATAGATTTTAAAACTTCTCCACTCTTAAAAGAAGTCTTCCAAACACTAAGACAAGATGAAAATTGCGTAGCATGTAACTTCTGCAGTTTATGTTATGTATGTAAAACTAAATAATATTCAGAAATTACACCATATTTTGAAACAAATAAAATGCGAATGTTGCCTATTACTGCTTTAATAACGTACTCTCAATACATCAATGCTTTTTTTATGGGATAACAATCAGCACTGATTTTTTTTAATACTTAAAGTTTATTGAATACTTCACAAAGAATTTATAACTTTAAAATTTAATAAATCAGATATATTAATAAGTAAAAAAAAATAAATTTCCTTCTTTTAGTTAATGTTTCTTAAAAACTTTTCAAATTTTGACAGAGAAATTTCAAAATTAATTTTAAAAAATATTAACAGATGACGTTGTGTGCAATAATTACCATATGGAGATATAAAAACACAGTTTGAGTTGCTTTAATCCCTGAATAGCTACGTGACAGTTGACGTAATCAGGATAATTAGAAGGATATTATAACTGATTAAACAGCAATAGCTAAAATGAATTTCAAACCACTACGAATATCAGCGCCTAAAATGGGAATCAAACCTATGAATAATTGAATTGAATACTAGAAAACTGAACGTTCAACAATTAACTCACCTGTGAAATCTGTGAAAACTAATTTTGAAAAGTAATCAGTCATATGGTTGTAATCATATTAATATAAGATGTCAATATTCATTTAGAAAAAGAATCATCAAATACATGTCATGGGTGACAATGTAAGGATTTAGGACCACAGATTAATATCCAAAATGAAAAATTATCAGAAATTGTTTAACCTGCAAATAAATTATCTGGATAGTTATCATTCTATGACATAGTGAATATTTTATGACGTATTTGTCACGTTTATAGAACTTAAAGCACTTGTAATTATACTTTTGAAATTCCTGTTTCCTGTCTTTTTCGTTATATATTTTTGGTATAATCCTAGGAGAGCACCTTTGGTCAAAAAGCGCCAAGTCAGAACAAATTGGCGAAATAAGAATTTCAAAAATGGTTAGGTTTATTATATCTAGTGTATCAAAGTAGGATTAACAACATTGGCGAAATTTATCGCCAATCAAAATTATTTGCGCCAAGGGTGTGGACTTTACTAGGATCCAACCTATATTTTTATTTTAAGATTTGAATTTCTTATATATAAATGTTAAAACATTATTACAATTGACAATTGTAATAACTCATTGTACATATATGTATAGAGTGTCATATAAATATATCAATACAAAAATTAATGTATTATATTTAGTAATTTATATGTTTGTTTTGTTAGAAATACGTGATAATTTATGAAGGAAAATTTCTCAGGTATTTTTTTTTTCGAAATAGTTTAGAAGATAATTTATGAAAGAAACTTTCCTTTCTCTTGGAGGAGTTTTTTCGTGCTTTCAGATCACATTTAAGACTTTTCTGAAGGAAATTCCTTTCGTGAAACGACGAAGCAATTAAAGTCGTTCACAGAAAGTAGGGAAAAGGCTTTAGACTCCATCTATAATTAAAATAATTAAAAACGCTCTAGGCAAATAAAAAAACAATCCTCCTTGCAAACTCTCCTTAGCCAATTAAAATTGCTATCTCCGAACAAATAAGATCACAAAGGTGCGTCTAAATGTAATGTCTCCTAGACAGGTGGGGAAAAAAAGCGAATTGTCTCTTGGCAAATGATTCTGAATTACAAACCGCTTACCCAGAGGAAGTGGGGAGAAAAAAAAGACGTGCGCACCCCCGCATGGCAGTGGGGAGGTCCTCATTAGGGATCTCTTGTCCGGCCTCTACCCTTTTCTCATTAACTGGGATGGATTTTTGATGCACCACTGCCTCACCAGGAGTTGCGTTTCTGGCAGGAAGCAACAACTCAACTCGTCCTGACAAGATGCATCCCCGGTCTTTCGTCCACAGAAGCTCCCCGCCTGCTCCACCCCAACTGACTTTCCACCTGGGGGAGCCAGCATCGTTCAAATTGCGGTTACAAATGATGAATACCTACAATTACTAAGTTCCAGAACTACCTGCAATTAATTACTGTTGGCAGAACGCTGGATGTCACGTAGGTCGGGTGGGAAGGTAGGTGAGGGGGCTGTCGTGTCCGGTTGGTTGACTACCTGGGATTCCCTAAAAGTTATGCCCCCTCTTAAGATGCCCCACCTTGCAAAAGCAACAAATCCAGAATTTACTTTAAATTTTATAATTTCTCCAGGATCCCAAGTATTAGAACCTTTTCTGATGTTAACAACTTTGAAGAAAATTTAAACCTTATATGTCTTACCACCTTTTTATAAATCATCAAAAATCAGAAATCCATTAAAAAATACTTTCTATAATTATTTTTAGTAAAAAATTTCAATAAAATTTTAATTCTAATACATTGTTATGTTCCAGAAGCATTTCAGGTACATTCGAAATTATTAATTTTGTAGAATTTTTTTAAATTCATATAAGCTTTATTCCGTTTCAATAAAAAAAAAAAACCCAATATATAAATATTCATTAATTCCTAAATTGAATTCATACTAAATCTCACCACATATGTTCATGGAAAACAGTTTTTTATGACTATATATAAAATCAGTGATTATACTTTCACAGAGATGTGATTTAGATTTTAGATACTTTTATGTAGACTTTTACATGAGTTTTTACTTAGTTTTAATTCCTTGTTAAGCATTTGGATTTTTTCCATCAATCTTTCTTATTTATTTATTTTTTTATTTATTTCTATTTATTTATTTTTTATTTATTTTTATTATTTTTTTTTTGGTCGAGTGCCAACCACGTTGGCAATATGGGGTGCACTGCACCACTTTTCCAACTGAACCGTAATTTGATGAGAAGCCCAACTTCCTCAGTACACACATGCCATAGGTACCCGTTTATAGGATAGGCAACCATTCATACACGGATAGGACAAACACAGGAGAGATAGAGAGAGTACATTCATGTCCGAACGGGGATTCGAGCCTAGGACCTCCCTATCCACCGTCAGGCAGCCTGACCACTAGAGTGTGGGCGGACCATCAGTTTTATTTAATTATTTTAATGTTTACCAGCTAATAGTTTATTTTTTGATAAATCTGTTAACGAAATTAAAATTTTCCTGGTGAAAAGTAATCCCTGTGAACTCACTACATATATTCACTGTCGACATTGTTATACTGATAATGAACGTTTTAAAACAAACCATTAAATCCGCTTTCAGTTGTGTTGTTACTTATGACACTTGGGGAAGACAAGCCCGCCCGTCAGGGCCTGTGCAAATGAAGTGAGAAAGAGTGTCTTCCGTTTTTGAACAGAGCACACCCCTACGAAGGTGGAAGTACGACTTTGGCTCATAGACGGCTGCGCAATCAGGGCATTCCAATTTAGAGATGGAAACCCATAGAAGACTCAAGGCCTAACATCTTCAGCGATATTAATGAGGAGTGGAAACATGGGGTGCATTGCGACCACGACATATTTTACGTTCCTCAGTCGCCATTAGTGAACACGACGGATCTTCGATAAGCCGGGATTCGAACTCACTACCTCCTGATAACGAAAACAACTCCATAACTAATCAGGCCACCGTAGTATCTTCTATATACATTAGCATTAACTGTAAACAATAACAAAAGCCTTTTGTAGCTCTAAAATGTAACCAAAATATCTTGCAAACTCTTAAATATTTCATTCGAGTTAACGGGACACCAGTAACCAATCAAGTTATTCATTTTTAAATTTAAGTCATATTCTCATGCAGGTATTTTTCAACAAAGTTGATTTTTTTTTTTTTTTTTTTTTTTTTTGATTCTATGCTAAAGTCGATATCAACGGAGAAACACAACTTCATGCAGTTTCTTAGAATTATCAACCATAACTTTTAATATACTCTTATAAAGTTTTGTAATTAGTAGACAAATTATTGTTTCCATTGTAAAAATTAATATTCTAGAATCTTAGTAACATAAGTTTATTGCTAAAGTACCATTGCTGATTTACTTGATACAATAGTTTGTTTGAAAATTTGTTTATATCTAATAATTATTTTAAGAAATTATAATAATAAATTATGTATATGTAATCATAGTCTTCGATTGTGTCCATAGAATGGTTATTTTCTTGGACGAAAATATCGAGTTGGATACCAGATTTCAGCAGGCAAAACTCTAATATTCACTTAATTGTTTGAATAAATGTTAATCAATTTTTTTTCAATATTCCACGTATACAATATTTTAGTAAAGAAAGTCTAACAGAATCTCATGTATCAAAAAGTATTCCACGAGACTGGCAAAAATATGTACATTCAACTACAAAAGTATTTACTCAAACAACAAAAGTATCAGAATAAGAACAACAAATGAAATTAAAATTACATTTATATTATTTCTAATGCTGAGTTTCCATATTTCAGCTCAATAAGGGACGAAAGTTATGGTAACTTATTTAGTGTGGCACCCAGTGGGTGTGCCATCAACTAAGTAGAAGACCCTGGAGGTTACATGTCCTGTAACCTCCAGAAGTATTATTTCGCATGTAAGACATTGCGATCATGATATAGTTAAAGTGATCCAGTCAATGGATCTTAGGTTGAGTCAAGATTCGAACTCGTAGCCCTTAACAATGAGAACCAATGCCCTAAGCAAACTGGTTACCATGGCTTCGCTAAAATTTGAAATAACAAATAAATTTATTGAAACGATTGCTGCATTTACAATAACTTATTTGTTGCAGATACAATTTATTTGCCACATTTAAAATTTTGATTCTTTCATTGCTCTTATTGTCATGTAAATATTTGTGCGGTTGAATGTATTTATTTTTATAAGATTTATGGCATACTTTGTGATACACGAGTTCTTGTTTCAATTTCTTTAATAAAAAAAAAGTTCTACTTTTATGATCTCAGGAAATGATCTTAATGTAAATATTTGAAGTAAATGGTAATTGAAATATAAAAAATTATGATCCAAAATGTAGAAGATTAAAATCTTATATAAAAAGGGAATTTTATATACTAAGTACATGTATGTCTCATTTATTCTGAATTTATAATATAAATACATATATGTGTAAGTATGTGTATGATATATACACATCAGTTTAATCTTAAAATCAATTGATATTTTTCCCTTATTTTACTAAAAATAGAACAAGAGATTACCTTGGTAAATATAGACTCCCTGTTGAAATCTCTGAAGATGAAAAAAAACGTGTTTGAAAGCGATATCTCTTTGAAATCTTATTCTTTGTACCTCCATTTGGAGAGGGAAAAAGTTCGCTGGCTACTCCTTTTAAGGCAGGAAGGGCTGTGAAGCGCATGAAATTTTTCAGGAAAATCCGTTAAAAGATCCGTATTTGCGAAGTTTTTTCAATAATACTCCACTTGTTCGAGATGGAGATCAAAAGAATATGGATGCGTATTTTTTCTTTTGAAATGGATATTCATCCAGACGGAGAAGGGTTGTCTTTTATGGAATTGCAGCTTTATTCTTGTCAACACAGCCGTTTTCTAAAAGAGAAATTTTGTATATGCGTAAAAATACAGAAAAATATTCAATCAGATGAGGGATTATGAAGTTACGGATGGCAACATGAGGCAGCTTTCAAAAGAACAATAATAAAATTATTCCATTTATTATTAATATAAATTATTATTAATATTTGATAGGCAAAATTATTATATAAATTATAATTATGACTAATTTTATTCAAGCGTAGATAATGACTAAAATTTCAGTTTTAGTAATAGTAAATATTAAGTTTATTTTAGTACAAATTATGTGCGTACTGGAATTAAGATTATGAAAATAACTATCGTTTGCGTAAAATATTTAGTGATAGTCTTTAATATTTTATGGTCTCACATAAAATCAAGCACTAAATAATAAATCAAGCAATGAATATTGGAATTAAGATAAAAAGAAAATAACTATCGTTTGCGTAAAATTTAGTTAATATTATCGTTTATATAAAATATTTAGTGATATTCTTTAGAATTGTATGGCATCACACGAGATCAAGCAATAAATACTACAATCAAGCAATGAACACTAGAATTAGGATAAAAAGAAAATAATTATCGTTTGCATAAAATATTCAGTTTTCTAATATTCTGCGTTTAGTTATCGCTTGTGTAAAATATTTAGCAACAGAATATGGCATCACGAAACATCAACCAGCAATTTTCCAATTTTGATACTTGTACAAAGTTGAGATATAAAGTAAAAATATTAAATATTTTTATACACATCTCAAAGATAAAACACTAACTAATCTTTAAGATCTATACTGCACAGCACAGCAGAGCTTATAATAGGAAAAGGCCTTCATAAAGCTTTTAAACATGTTCTGAATACTGCCTTCCATCCATAAAGACTTGACATAGATAGCGGTCCGTATTTAGGTGTTGTTTAGTGAGAAAAATCTAGGAAAAAAATCTCCCAAATAGCAATCATACAATTAAGACAGATGTTTTTAGTTATTACTCAACAAGGGCTTTGATTAAGTTCGGATTTCTACGTTCCAAAGACCATGATTCTGACATCAGACTACAACTATCCTAATTTTATTCTATTCAATATCATATTATTAACCGCTAAACAGCATAAGGTAGACTTAATTTAGAACTACACCGTGAAGTACCGTTCAGGAGGATCTGTTGCAAATAGTCAACCATATTCACAGGTCTCAATAAAAAAAATAATAATAACAAAAATAAATAAAATAAAAACTTATTTACAAGTCGTCTTTACCGATGTAAATTAACCATAAAATGGATGTTAAGATTCATTTATTGCTTGTATAAACAATCAAATATTAATATTTTAATGTGCTTTACATGAAATAAATTTATCTTTACTTAATGATATATAAGTATTTATTTTTTAATAGCGGTTTCAAGAGAAACAAATCTCCAATAATATATAAAATAACCAAACCCATTAAGATATTGACCAACATTTTTTTTCAACTGCTAATTGAAGAGCTCATCCCACTGACACATTGACTTGTTTTTAGTGGGTGGACAAAATTGAATATTCAACATGATTGGTGAAAACGATTATTTGTTTCACTCACAGACCAATCATAAGTAACATAAAGTGACTTACTCATGATCTTAACTGTAACGAAAGAGACAACCACTTTGTGGTTAATATCTAGGGCGACTGGTGTTTGCACCATTTCGTTGTTTAACCATCCCTGGAATCAAACCCAATGCCTTTCATTGGAAAGAGCATTATTCTTTAACTATCCTAGGTTCTATCGGTCATTTCCTGTCCCTAGGCCATGATGAGGCATAGTTTTTTTTTTTTTTTTTTTTTTTTTTTTTTTACGATCGTCGAAAGACTTTTTGTAACTTTGATTCACATTTTTATATAATCTTATGGTATGCAAAACCGTTTGATTTCAACTCTAGGTGCGGACTACGAAATCCAGTGGCAAAAACAAAAAATTTAAATTTTGGTTAATATTTAGCATATGGTTTGTTCCCGGTGGCTCTCGATGGAGCATATATTCTTATTCTGAAAATAAAAATTGAATATTTTTATTAAAAAAGAACTTGTATTTATAGATTGTATTTCCAAGACATTTTTTTTATTTATTATGAAGTTAGAAATTAAATTAAACTGAAATTCTTATATTCAAAATGGTTGATTCTTGAAATATGGTATTTTCAAAGATACTAGTTTCTGTCTTAGAAAATCATCTAAGTTTCTAACATAAAAAATATACCTATTATAAGTTTTATTTTATTAAAAGAAAAAATAAGTATTATATATTATAAGTATTAAAAGAAAAAAGTTATTAAAAGACTAGTTATATATTTATATATTGAAAATATAACTTATAAAAAATGAAATATATTTTCTTTCTTAAAAGTCTTTATGTTAAAAATTGTTACTTATTTTAATGTATTTAATTATTTGATCTTTTTTAAATTTCAAAATAATAATAATAATCCAAATTTTATTGAATCGTATAGAAAAATATTTTTACGGAGATACTGTCGAAGTTTTCCTGGTATGTAATGCAGTAACCAGTGATATGTAATCCTTGAATTGGTCTAATATTAATCGTACAATTATGAGAAGTTGATGAATTATGGGAAGCCATTAGCAGAGGTATCATATCTTTTCATTTCCTATATAATAATACAAATGGTGTTATCATATAGAACATCATCGCTCGAATTCTTTTTATCTTTTTTACCTCTAACATCACATTACCAACCAGCTGTTGTGTCGCAGTCTTAAAGATTATAATCACATCCAAGAATATCAGTCTTCTATAATTACGATCTGTGTTGTTGTTAATGACACTTCGCAACGCGAAGCCCGCCCATCACAGAGACTAGGCGAATGAAGTCAGAGAGAAAGTGTCCTCCCTTTTTTTTTTTTTTTTTTAATAGAGCACCCTCATAAGAAGGTGGAAGTATGACTTTTGGCTCATAGATGGCAGCACCACCTGAATCTTCCAATTTAGAGATTGAAGCCAGTGAAGAACCAAAGCCTGGCTCCAACCACCCCCAAAGGTATTAATTTGTAATGGGAACATGGAGGATATTGCAACCCGACGGATTTAACGTGCCCCAGTCGCCATTAATGAACACGACGGATTTTTGGCTAGGCCGGGATTCGAACTCACCACCTTTGGTAACAAGAACGATGCCCTAACCAACCAGGGCACCGAGGCCCATAATTACGATCTTCTGTTAACCATGAGTAACTGAATATTGTGAACATTTTATTACATTTCTCAGATGGTACAGAAACTTTATTTTTAAGCGTATTTATCATACCTTCAAGTAAAACCTATAAAACAGTTTGAAACAAGAAGATATCATATTTTTGGTTTTAATAAAAGTAACTTACATATTTCTTATTAGGCAGTATTTATCTGTATTTTTGACATGAACATTTTATTTAAAATGATACATAAGGATCCTGTATTTCTATTTATTGTCGATAGCCTTAGATATACAAAAGCTAGTTTTAATTTGCAAATCTTGAGATAATATCAGAGATTAGTATATAATCAATTAATCTCGATTTCTTGGTTTCAATTTTGATCTACCAATACAACAATTTTTAACTGCATCTGATACTACTTATTACTATAAGCGTTAACTAACTGCTGTAAGACAACATTGAGATGGTGAAACTCTTTTACAGAAAAATATTTCGAAGTCTTGTAGAATTACACTTTCAATTCCGAGCTCATATCTTCGGGGAATGTAGAACGAGAAGAATGATTGTGTCAGGACTTGTACCACTTGATTCGGAAAAGCCCCTCGGGACGCCCCGGCAAAAGGGGAAGATGGTTGTTATTGGGGAAAATATTCTGTCTACAGACATATTCGGATTGGTGGGGGGGTATAGAAAAGGGGGAGGGGATTGAAAGTCTCATAAGGAAGAGAGAAGGTTTCCCGGCCAGAAAATGTATTTGCGTTTGCCAGACGCAAAACTATTTCTGTATTTGGCGTGGGAAAATCGATATTTTATAACTTGGCGCTGTTATTCTTTTTGCTTTTTTTTTTTTTCTTTTTTGGATGAGAGCTGTGTGGAACGAGAGGCCGGGAACTAAGCTATAATTGGCTCTGCAAGCATTAACAAGCGAGGCCCTGGTTTTTGGATCGATGTGGCTGCTAATGCCTAAAGTAAACGGAAACTTTTGATCGCGGCGCGTGTGTTTGTTGGGCAAGAAATGAGTGTGAATTGGCAATAGAGGAGGGGATATGGGGAATTTTTATACTCACTGGAGCGGTTAGTTTTCAAAAGTTTGCCCAGATCAAACTATCTCGTGTTCTGGAGGCGTGATTTGTATCACTAGGGATCGATCAACAAAGACGATTCTTTCTCTTTGTTTTATTGACACAAAAATAGTAAGAAATCTCAAATAATTGGCATGGTTGGTTGAGAATTCTTAACTCCAATTTTCTGGTTAGTTACCAAAATACTTATTAGCATAACTTTTTTTAAGGTATTAGATTAACAGAAAGATCGTGCAGTAGTTTTGTCATTCTCACGTAAATCAGTGACTGTATAAATAAAACAAAACTGATATAATTTAGATTTCTTTCGCCAGATTGATTAAAACTAAAAACTTTATTATTTATTGGCGATTCAAATGTAATATTGTAATTTGTATAGTAAGATGCAAAATATTGCACAAAAGATTCTTTAACTTTGAAGTGAAATAATTTGAGAACGTTTGCTTAAAGATAGTGTCGTCGGATCATACTTCAAGATTACTTATATAACAAATATTTATCATATTCTCACATTTTAATAAAATAGAATTAGGTATTTTTTGTTTGTTTGTATTCATGTCATACTTAAAACAACAAACATGTTTTCAAAAGTTGTTCATACAAACAGTAATAAATTAAGTACACAAATAAAATTTCTATTTAATCATTTCTTCAGAAGTTTTGAAACATTCCTTCATATGACACAGAATTAGTAATCATCAATTTTTATTTACCTTCACATTCAAAGAAAGTACCTTTAATGCATAAGATTTAAGTGACTAAAGTTAACATAAAATGGCTCGTTATGGTTTAGTGACCAAATCATCTTCTTCAGAGTAAAACTCTGCTACAGGACACCACTTTACCTCTCTTTACCTCATTCTGGTAAGCTTGGTTATCTGAAGTCTGTTGTTGTTTGTTGAACTGCTTGAGTTTGATAACTTAAAGGAATGCTGGTTTCATTTTTTAAAAAAATTTTAAGTAAGCGCAGAATAATGTATTTTTCATGCCCTTCATGTGTCTGATATTTTGTTACAGAGACGAAAAACAGTCGCGAAACATCGGGTATAATTATTAAAGTAATAAGAGAAATAGTGGACACATATGCATTAAATATGTACACTGAATTAGAGATACCTACCTAATAATTGAGTTTCCAATGGCCTTGATAACTGTTATCGCAGGACGAGACATAGATTCAACAAGTTTCTGGAAACGTGATTTAACTGAGTGGTAGATTGAGCTAATATTTGGCTTCGTTGACTACGTACAATAAGCCTGAAACGTCTCTTACCACTCACTATCAAGATTAATTATCCTTTTCAATTTGCCCTATCCCTAGTTTTTTTGTCCACCATCGATGTATTCTTAATATACTCTTGACACTGTCGACCTTGAAAATCCTAATTGTCTGACAATTTCTACGCAAAATACGCTTGAAACTTTTTATCACGTACACTCAAGACTAATTGTCCTTTGCAGTTTGACCAATCCCTAGTTTTTTTGTCCACCATCCATGTATTCTTAGTATACTGTTGACATTGTCGACCTTGAAAACCCTTGCTGTCACACGATTTCAAAAATTGAATGGCCTATTCGTCGCGCACCTACGATTTGTCCACGATCGAAAGCTATAAATCAGGCAGTTTACCAATACTGGGAATTCCATCAACTAATTCAGAACAACCACAGTACGCGCTATGTATGCAGTTACCAAAAAGCCCTCACTTGAGCATAAATGATGCGCAGCGCTTTACAATTTACGTAGCCCTTGCTATCCTTTGTTCAGTAACACTTCAGTGCGTAATATATGAACATATACGAGATCACAAATCATAAAAATCTGCAATCAACGAATGAGATCTGCATTAAATTGAAGGGGTTCGACCTCGTCACTTGATCTTGGTTCACGAGGCACTTGGTGATAGGCGAGTATTCCAAATCCGTTAAACTTAAAGCTCATTTCGGAGCGCTCATACACCTCTATATATCTATACACACCACACAATCAAGAGCTAATAGTTGTGAATTCTTTGAATAAGATGTCTTATTGTTAGAAAACATTATTTTAAAAACAAATAATTGATGTGACGCATTGTCAGGTAAATTAAGATACATAAATTTTAGAGAGTAATAATCTCAAAATAGTTACAAAATTTTTCAGATTATTTTATAATTTAAACGTTACAAGCATTCAGAACTGGCTTAGTATGAAAACCAAATTAAATTAAATACATAACCAAAACAAAGTTGACTCAGAGATTTATTTCTACAGAAAGGCGAAACTTTCTCTTTGTTCATAATAGTAGAATGCAATACCTCTCCCCTCATGTTCCAAAGAGCAATATCTAATCCTACAACTTTAGATTCGTGACATGATTTCCACTGTTTATCGTTCTTTATGAAACTATCACTATTTTCATTAAAAACCAAAACGATGATAGTTACCTCTAAATTTTTGCTCATTTTCAAAGAATGTTTTCAATAAGTGTTTGCTCATTCTGAAATCTAATAAACATTCTACCTCACTGAATTGCTGGAGCTCCCTGGGTTGGGACGTCTGTACGTTAATCTGTGAAGTACAAACTTCTTCCCCAATGGATGGACTATACTTAGCTTAGTCACTTAGACAGCGGAAAGGGAGATCCTGGGTCTGAATCCCTGTTCGAGCATGGTACATTCTCTTTCTCTCCTGTCTTTGTTCTTTCCTTATATGAATGGGCTTTGAATGGTTGCTTACCCTATAAATGGGTACCTATGGCATGTTTATACTGAGGAAGTCGGACTCCACACCAAATACGGTTCAGTTGCAAAATTGGAGCAGCGCATTCCATACTGGCAGCCTGGTTGGCACTCGACAAAAAAAAAAAAGAAAAAGAAAACGGTTTCATACATGATTCTGTTGATATTCAATTGTTGTTAAGATCATAATTTCTCCCATTGGAAATTTATTGAAAATAATGTAGGCTAGGGCTAACAGTGACTAATGATAATTTTTAAACTGTTAATTGCACAAAAATATCACCCATTGCAAAACTGTTTAAAATGAAAATATTTCATTGTAAAAATTGGTGGAATCAGCTAATTTTTCTCCAGAATATGACGAAATGTAAAATTTTATGCCACCTAATAAATTCTTTCCTACTTCACCATGTAGAATAAAAACAAATTCGTTCTTGTGTAGCTGAAGTTGATAAAGTTACGAATGAAAAAAGATTGTCCTTTCACGTTAGTACGTGTTACATAATGTAAACAAATGGTGTGTTAATTCGGGCATGGATGTACTTTCTCTCTCTCCTTTGTCCTTTCCTTGTATGAATGGAGTAAGAATGATTGCCTACCCTCTAAACGGGTACCTATGGCATGTGCGTGCTGAGGATGTCGGATTCCACACCAAATTGAGGTTCAGTTGAAAAAGTGGAGAAGTGCACCCCATATTGCCTGCTCAACATAAAAAAAAAAGCTTTCTTGAAAACATACGTTATTAGAAAACTAATAATTATTTTATGAGTAATCTTAAAATAACATTAAAAAAATCCAGAATAAAAAAAAATCCCTATTAAAATAACGTCACAGACTCGGAATAGTTTTAGTACCACTTAAAAAATTATCTTTCTTATACTCTATCTGAAAAAGTTAGATCCTCATCAAAGAAATAGCTCCCGCTGGGAATAATAACAGCATTAAAAAAAATTTACCCATGTAGCACTGCGATGTACACGATGTAACATTTCCCTCTACCGAGGTGGAATAATCCCTACCCGTGTGCATATCGCTTAATCTAAATTGAAAGCATAATCAACATTAGCTACCGCAACTCCCCTCCTCTATGTCACAAACACCAACGAAATCTAATTTATGGCACTTCTAGAAACTGTGAGGGAGAAAAAAATAATAATGAAACAAACCGCCATAATTCGCTTATCAAAACTTTTCCCTTTTGCGCCGAGAGTTGTTGCTTTAGAGAAGGGAAAAAGGGAAAAAACGCGTTATACCAGATCCAATCGAAATAGACCAAAAACAAAATTTGACGTCATCATTATGGAAAAGATAAAAGATGATCAATATTAGGGGATAGCATTAATTTACATGTGAGATATAATTTTTTTTATGTTTTTTTTTATTTTCTTTGTCACGATTCTGCATTATCCTCCGTCTGTTGATTGTTGTTGTCTTGTGTCATTATGTGGCTGTGGCAGTATGGAATGTGCTGTTCCATTTTTCTAACTGAACCGTAATTTGTTGTGGGGTCCGACTTCCTTCAGTATATACTTGCCATGGGTATCCATTTATAGGGTAGGCAACCATTCACAACCCATTTATGCAAGCAAAGGATAAATCCCGGAGAGATAGAAAATACATCCATGCTGATCCGGGATTCGAACTCAGAACTTCCCCATTTGTAGTCAGGCAAGCTAACCACTGAACAGGGTGTGCGGCTCCATCTGTTGATTTTAAAAAGTAAATAAGATTATCAGAAAAATATATTTTAGTATTATAGTCATGTAATTTGATTTTGAACTCTTTTCTTAACATTCGTCTTCAATATGACGTCATATTTAGGACTATCAGGGAAATATATATATGACCAAACTTTTTGGAGCGAAAACTACTGCTGATGTTGAAAAACTGAAGAGGAGTATAACATTTATGTTTTCCGCGTGTCCTTCTACAGATTTTTATATTTGTATGCAAATAATTACAAAGTATTAAAACTGCATAACTGACTGCGACTGACAGTTTAGGAACTATCTTACAATAAACATTGATACAATTAGTCATGTTTAGGAATCATGGCCATGTGACGAGATCATGTTAATTGGGAAATTGGCTTTCTAAACTTTATTCAAATGTGGAAGCATATGACATCCTCTTAATTTTAACCTTATAGAACCCTTCACTTCACTGACTTTGAGTGGTCAGGTTCGAACCTACTATCTTCCCATCCAAACCAATCAAAAGCAATTGCTAAGCGTCTATAGAAGTATGTGACTTAAAATCTTAAAGGTTTAATCTGCGATATATTAACATGAGGAAAATGTTGCCATTCTCAAAGGTGTAAATTACATTCAATAATATTGTCTTAAGGCAGCTTAGAGTTATTATTCTGTCCACTATTAGAAGTCTGATAGGTGAGATGGTGACCGAATGGTATGACTTCAATTCAATAATTTGTGAGTTCGAATCCCACCTTGGGTATGGGTGCTGGTAGTTGTTTGGACCTTGTATTCTAAATATGACCCTCAAAACTGACAACTTTCTGTATCCTGCCTGATATCTATGAACATGAAAGCGATAATATTTTTTTTAAATATTTAATCTTAATATGAAGAAATTGTAATATAAAAATTAGAAATTTGTTATCACTTTGGATACCTTCGATTAAATGTGAGTAATTTTGAATTTTGCACTAAAATATCAAAATTTGTGTGAAACTTATCTTTCTAACGAAATGCACCAGCTGGCTATAATACTCCTTCAATTAAGTTTTTGACAGTTCCTATATTAAATAGTGAACCGTAATGCTACTACAACCATCCATAATTGTTGAAAACTTGCCGTTGCATCATTTCCTGAACGAATTTTCCTTTGCAAATACCTTGAGCATCAATTATGAGTTGTTTTTACAAATTTTTCAACCGGTCATATTTAAGAAAATGTTCATTTTTGTAGAACGGTGTAGTATAGGTGCAGTTTATTAAAATCTGAGAAGTAGAGGAAATGTTGATTATTCTGGAGTCTTTCCCATAATGCATCCATATCTGCGCAGTAGAACTGCGTGATCATGACATTTTGAAAGCACAAAACAGAACCAGATGTAATCACCCAGTCTTCTACTAAATACCAAATATTCTTCAGCTATACTGTGTTCAAAATCACTAGACATCCCACAGAAATTATACCTTAACTATAAAAAAAATATTATACGCATACCCTAAAATCTACTGCAAGTTCTACTGAATTATTTCACATTTATTTAAAGTGGATTATTCCATTTTAGTTTCGTCAATAGTTTTATTTTTTTTTTTCAATTTTAAACCATAAAATAATTGTTTCTTTCGTTACAATTGAGATCATGTGTACGTCACTTTATTTTACTTATAATTGGTCTGTGAGTCAAACAAATAATCGTTTTCACCAATAATGTTGAATATACAATTTTGTCCACCCATCAAAAACAAGTCAATGTGTCAGTGGGATGAGCTCTTCAGTGAGAAGATGGAAAGAAAATGTTGGCCATTATCTTAGTGGGATGGGTTATTTTATATATTATTGGAGATTTGTCTCTCTTGATACCGCTATTAAAAAATAAATACTTATGAATCATTAAGTAAAGATAAATTTATTTCATGTAAACCACATTCAATATTAAAATTTGATTGTTTATGCCAGCAATAAATAAATCTTAACATCCACATTATGGTTAGTTTAAATCATCCTTAACGATTTAAATGTTTTTTTTTTCTTAAATTGTATAACATTTATTAAGAATTATGCAATACTTTCTCTATTTCATGATTTAAGCTTTTATGATTCATCGTGAATTAGCAATAGTACTTCCGCATTGGAGCAGAAAGCATAGGTATGATCTTAACAACAATTTGAAAATGTGAAACGATTGTTTCACTTCATCTTACTGCAAGCACATCTGTCCAAAGGCATGTTTGAGAATATTGCAATTTTCTTTCCTTAAGAGCATTGAATATAATTTATTATATATGAAAAAAGAACTTTAAACAGTTTGTTTCTTAAAAGTCATTTTTTTCTTTTTTTTTTTTTGCACACGATGGTGGATGCCATACCACTACAAACATCCAAGCTCAAGTTGGGATTCGAACTTACGAAATATTGAACCAATGATAAGAGAACCATTGACTCTCCTGCAGACTTAGGATTGATAAGTTTATAATAATCTAACGGCAGAAATATTTTATTTCACTTTTTTTTTTAATTTTTAATTTTTTTTTCTTCACTCGATCCAATTAAATTTTACATATGAAATTTGGTCTTATCAGATCTATGAAAATGTAAAAATTGGATTACTAAAAGATTTAAGGCATAGAAAAGAAATCTGAAAACGAATCCTTGAATAAATTGTCCGATATAAGATTATTTTTTGTGGCGTAAACTTTGCATTCGTGTGTTTATTCCCCTTTCCCATAAAAGTAGATAGAATTGGTAGAACATAATACAGCATTTTCTGACGGATGATTTGAAAATGATAAATTATCTTTTAGTATATTATATGATAATATGAGAGATACGATTCTTCATTGAATAAGCAAGAAAATCATAAGTTAAATTAAGTTTATCCATTTCCTTAATTATATATATGTCAAGTTCATTATTACCGTCAGTTTACCCTCCCTCCAAGTAATCTAGTAAGCGGCGTTTGCCATGGTAACAAGACCTGACCATTTCAGATAAGAGTTAAGGTTTTTATGTTATGGATTAGTAGTATTTAAGGTTGTAACTTGTGTTATCAATGCATATATGGTGCAAATAGTGTATATACAAATGTCTCTAGGCGTCCAAATCAAAATTAGCGCTATTCTTTTAACTCCTCCGGTCGAAAGTGGAATGTTTCTTGTTTCCATGACAACAGATAGACACAGACAAATTGGCGGGAGCTATTCTAGTGGTAGACAGACAATAGTTATTTTGGCACTTTTATTTCCGTTATTTCTACATAACAGGTTATTTATAAATTTCTTTATAAATAATCTGTTATTTATATATATTTAAGTTATATTATCATCTATTTCAAGTTCATATTTTATTATTATTATCTATTTTAAATTCCTTGCTAGTTTTTAGTAATTCTATATCCGGTATTTCTAAGCGACAATAGGAAATTTCTCTTACAAAAAAAAAAAAAAAATCCATTAATCCGATTTTCGAAATATATTACCAAGCACTCAAAAAATATGCAAGTTTCTATTTTAGTTTTCCTTTTTAAAATTTGAATTATCTTCCACTGAAGCATTAACTAACAAGCACGAAAATAAAACTTCCTTAATCTGAATGAACTGATAAAATTTAATGGTCTAATATTATGATAGCAACATCACATGTACCTAATTTTAACTCCTGTATCACATAATTCACGCTTCCTACTGTAATGCATCAGAGACTGTTACAATTAATAAGCTTTTACGATCCATAAAGGAACTTTAATGGACCCTTCACCTCGCCAATCTATCATGGAATATTGATTCGGGTGATGATTTTCCGCCAACATACTAGTCTATTAAACATTAATGTTACTCAGATTGAATTTCAGTTGTTGTCGACAAAATTAAGCTACCTTTTAAGCAACAAAAATGAATGACGAATTTCGAAACAAGCAATTATCAATATTAATTATTTTTATATTCATTTAATTATATATTTTCTAGATATTTAAATACTAAAATTTAATATTTCAATTAACTTTATTATAAGTTACAAATATTTTGTAAGAAATTTCAATTGTATACCAACAAAATTCCAGATTTTTTTCGAATGAATATTTGAACGTAAATTGATTTTACTCAATATCATTTTAGTTATCGAGTCTTTCCTTCTTTATAAGGATGAAATTTGTCTGTTAAGGATAAGACTAGGATTATTCGAAAAATTTCTGTGAAGATTTAAAAAAAAAAAAAAAAAAAAAAAAAAAAAAAAACCCATTCCTTTTATACTTACATACATATCAACTTGTTCATTATTTGCGACAAAATCAGGTGTCATCAAAATTGAATTTAATTTAAGTCCAATAATTTTGAGATCTCTCTTTCGCTTTATATCTCTTATATTTGATCTCACGCTTTATACTTTTCAGTTTTAGAGTATATTTTAAATTCATGGTTTAAATATGGGAGAGTAGGAATTATAAATAGATATTTACTCATTTAGTTCATTAAAAATAAGTATTAATTTTTGTATTCTTCCTTCACAATTTGAAAAAAAAAATATTAAAATTTGTAATACTTGGTGATATGTATTTTTGGCTAAAATGGTCGATAAAATAATGCATAGTTGCCCAATTTATTTACTCTAAGATCTTCCATACACAGAATTTTCTCTTCCAAAAGCCACGATGTATTATTGCTTTTGGGTCATTTTTTACAAACTAAGATTAAATTCGTCGACACCTAAGGAGGAATTCTAAATTACATTGAATATCCAAATCCGAGAGTCAAATTAAACTCACAAATATAGAATTTAGAATTCAAGCACAGATTATTCAGCTATCATGGAAGATGTTGTAGACATTGTTTCTCTTACCCAAACACCTCAAACAATCTAAACTTCAATAACAACCTTAACTCTAACAACAAATGTGTAATTAATTGAAAACAAAATGGTAACAAACTTTGTAAAACAAAAATAATTAATTCCGATTCATAAAACATTTTTTCAGATTAATTTTAATCACATGCTTCAATTCGAAAAGGAAATTTGGAACAAATTTATTTTTTGTTCTACAATCACTATCTTGCTTATATGGGAAAATTACACAAATAGTTTGAAGATGATTTTAAATATATATATATATATATATATATATATATATATATATATATAT
>JAPDSC010146509.1:7951-25114 GCA_026290005.1 Latrodectus geometricus | reverse complement strand
ACTTTTAGTATATATATAAGAAAACTCTTCAGCACTCAAACGGTTAAGATAATTTAAATTTTATCATAAAGATAGAAAAAGATAACAGGAATAAATATATTTACCTTGGATTTGTGGGTAGTGACCTATTTTTCATCCACAAACTTCAAGTCGGGCTTGAGAGTATTTCTAGAAAAATTGTTTAGATTTATTTTATTTTCAAAACTTAACAAAATATTCATAATACACTGAAAATATTAGGCTGTTTTAAAATTGAAATCTTAACAAATTAAAAATATACTTTCTGAAAAAAAAAAATTAATGCAAGATAGTAGCAATAAATATTTATATACATAATTTTAAGAATCATTGAAATTTTTTTCATTTTAACCCTAAATATATCGATAGCAATGTACAAATCAAATTCAATTATCATTTCATTTTCAAAGCTTTGTTTGGGATAATTTTAAATCATATATTCTACCAATGGGCAGAATTTAAAAACTTTTAATATTAGTGAAATGATTAGTTTTGTTTTAGAAAGAGTGATTATGAATTAAATCATGCTTATTAAAAGTATGAATAAGAAATATCAATGGCAGAAAATTTAATTTGATATTATAATTTTTGATATTCAGTTTTAAGTTAAATAACAGTTAGAATTTAGAGAAAATAGGTAAGCTTTAGAAGCAAGAATTCAGGAAAAAATATTAAATATAAAAAAATTATTAAACTTAGATCACATTTAGATTCATTGCTTCTTTATTCATAGAAAAAATTTTAATGGTAAAAAAATTGGCTTTTTTCCTCCACTTGAGATAATTTGATTGATTAACCTTCAACTAAAAAATTTCATTCAATTTGACATGTTTTATTAAACATATAAGAGTGGTAATTAGTACATACAAATAAACTTAATGGATTTCTACGTTTTTAATGATAAACAAAGAAATTTTCATTCTCTTATGTATCATTAATCAACATTAACAAAATTATGTGATATTTTTCATCATATTTAGATGCTTAGAACATTTTTTTTAGTTTAATCAAAAGAGAAGAAACCAAATTATGGAAAATATTTAATTTAGGGCAACTAATTTAAGTGTCATCAAAAACACAATTATATAATGATGATTTACTCCATAATGAGAGAATTTTCAAAGACAACAAATGTAAAATGATTCATTTTCATGACATGGTTATTTTGTTTCAAAACATAAAAATCAAGATTTGCTTTTGTATAAAGATTAGTCTTTGTGAAAGCGTCTTTAATGTTTTTTAAAGACTGACATTTTATTGATCCTGGTAAAACTAATAACACTAGAAACTGACTTAGCAAATAGAGGCTTCTGATATTATTTGGTTACAACTTTGTTAAATTTTCTAATGATAAAATTTTGTACTTGTATTTCATGATTTTTACTTATCTCAAAATATACCCCATGCAGTCTTTATTCTGGGTACCAAAATCACACAATATGTATGTGTAAGAAATAATTATATAGTAATTTAAAATTGTTTTAATTTTTAATAACTAATATGTTTAAACATCATTGGTATTTGATGAACTATAAAATGTACAATAAAAATGTATGCAATAATAAAATTCAGAATCAAAATGTAATAACCACTTCTTTCACAGCTTCACATTCAACAATTTAAAAATTGATTAAATAATTTATATAAAATCAGTATATCTGTCATAGAATAGCATTAGACATTCTTGGTATGTTTCATACTCTGTATTAATCAATAATATATTAATAATTAAGTATTCTTAATTAATACTCAATTATTAATATATACTTCATTATTACCTAATAATTGATAATGATTAGATGACAATAGCACATTTACTAATTAATGAACTTTTAATAACAATTTTGGACATTTTATAACAATTTTAAAAAGTGAAATTAAAATCAAATTTTGTTTATTTAAAGAGCTGTGAAGCACATAATTATGTTTAATTATAAATACTATTAATATAAAATAATGGCTTTTCCACCTTAAAATACTTAAGAAATTAATAATACTTTGACAGGTTCTTTCTCTGCTTTCACTCCACAACAACTTAGACAACTCTCTTTAAGAACATCATCTAAATTAAACTGTACTAATTTATCACACCAGGAGCATTGAAGATCAGATCTTCTAAGACCAAGATCTAAACAAGCTTCATTGCTAAGACTGCAGGCAACTGTTGTTACCTTTAAAAGAAATATATATATATTAATTGATATTAATAAATAATTATAGAGTCAGTTTAATTTTAAATTAAATAACACTTTTATACTTGGCAATCTTTCAAAAATAATTTTAAAGATCTCCCTTACTTGACAAAAATAAAATTCCTCAAGTTTACCAGTTTGTAATTGTGATTATTGATTTTTAATTCTTTTTATAATAATAAATTCCTTGATCATTTTCTTTTCAATGATTTAAATTAAAATTACATCAAAATTCAAATATTAAAATAAAAAAAGGAATGTAAAATACAATAACACCAGATTGTTTTTGCGTGAAGATATCAATTTCCTCATTAATGACATTTAAAAATAAAATCAAAAAACATAGAAACCTAAATTTGAAGAGACAAAGATTTTGAAAAATAGATTTTCACTATAAAATATAAAAATAATTCTTAAAGAATTTTGATAAATATTGTGTGTTGAAGCTTTATAATAATATTAGTTTTATTAATGATTATGTTTTTAATTCATACTTTTATTTTACTATGGAAGATTTTTCTTCTATTGGCTAATATTTCCACTAACTATAATTTAAAATTTAGATTCTTTATTAAAAAACTAAAAGGATCAGTGCTTTTCACTCTAATTTCATGTTTTTAATAAAATACTTTAATAAATTTTTTATAATAGATGAAGAACTAAACAATTAATTAAGAATAATGTAAATTTTCTAGACTTCCCAATAAAAGTCAAATTTAACACATATATACTATTAATAATTAATTAACTATTAATTTTTAAAAATATTTTCAAATATGCCATTATACCATCAATAATTCAAAATAATGATACAATTAAAACTTTTTAATAAAAAATAAAGCAAATATTGATGATAAAATGTGTTCAGGCTTACATATTTCATCTTTAAATGAGCTTTTTCATATATTGCATCTTTAACAGGAAAAGTTACAAAAAAATGTTTTTTTCTGCACAGCACTAAATCAAATATTTTTATGATAATAAAATAACATTGAGCAAACATTATATTTAATTTGCAACATTTACTTTAATTCTTTAAAACAAACAAAACATTTAGTAAAATATCTAAAATAATCTACCATTAAGTGAAATAAAAGAGTAAAATGTTAAAACATACTCATCAATCCATTTTTCCCCATATTAACAGAAAACAAATATTTTTCAAAGTACTCTAATAACCAACTAACTTATAAAGCAGAGTTAAATTTAAAAATTTCATTTTTACTCTTATTTCTTAAATCTGACACAGATAACATCCATAAAATTATAAGCTGTTGTATATCTATATAATTATAAGACAAAGACTAACAAAAATTTATTTTGCAAAAACATTTTTAATAAAAATCCAATTTTGAAATAAAGGAATTTCTTAACCATAAATACAAACTAACTAAAAGTAAATTATACGTTATAATCAAATGTTTTTAGTTCTTTCTTTCAATATGAATTCAATAAAGATGAATCTTTAATTAAAATGATATATTTTTATAAAGCAATACTGAAATCAGAAGCTTTATAATTTAGCTTCATGAATTTTACATAATAAAAACAATCAGGCATTCTATTCTATTTTAATATTACCATGCTTAGATTCTTTATAAATGTTAAATATTTTTTAAACAATGTTTATAAATTTGCTAAAAATATAACATTAACTAGTAATAAACTAGTAATAACTAATAATAACTAGTAATAACTAATAATAACTAGTAATAACTAATAATAACTAGTAATAACATTAACTAGTAATAACTAGTAATAAATTTTAAAAGCGAAACTGACAAAAATATCAATAAATTATTACTTATTGATATTTTTTGAATTACATGAATATTTTAAAAAATAAAAGAAATATTATTTAAAAGTATATAACATAAATGAAAAGAATATAAGATGAAGAACATAATTATAAATATTGCACATAATGCTTAAAAATTATTCTAACTTAAATGTATTAATGAATCAAAATACATTATAAACATGTGTGAGAAAAAAAAAAAAAATACATACCAGAACTGTCATAGACAATAAAAGCTCATTTGCAAATCCTATTGCTCTATTCAGCATTATGATTTTCTAAGCTCCTATAAGTATTACAAACATTGTAATAACTTTGTATTAACAATTTAAATGACAATGCAGTTTTGTAAATAAAAAATAGGAACAAAAAAAATATCTGTGTAGTAAGTCTGCATCACAATTCCTAGTAATAAGTATTTTTAAAAATAAAATTGTACTTGTGTTAGTTAACATAATAAAAAAAATATTATATGATATACATATATATTAGTTAAAATGATTAAAATAAATTCATGAATCATTCATTTGGCTTATGAAAGGAATGAAGCTTAAATTATACATAAAATATGGATCAATCTTATTTATTCGAGTGGTTACCAAATTTAACCACATTATATACAACATATATATTAACAACTATCATTGAATGGGCAGTTTTATAATTATATAAAAGTTGATCGATATTATAAGTTTTGTATATTTACAAACTTTTTTATTTCCTATAATTCACAAGTTATAATGTGAGCAGTTAGTTACATGTGAAATGATCAAATATTTTGAAATTTAATTTCTTTAAAAATTAATAGCTTGAAATTTTGTTTGCTTTCAATTTTCTGGTAGCTATACATATATACATATTTGATTTAAAATGTGTTAAACTTTTCTTTAAATTATCATTATATTTAAATATATTTCTGTCATTTTTGAAGCATATTTTTTTCTTGATTATAAAAATAATTAGTGATGTATTATTATTATATGACAGTATAATACCAGCTTAGTATTACTACCAGGCTCGTGTTTGCCAACCTTGCTCTGTTAATTAAAAACAAATTATAATAAAAAGCAATATTATTCATATTGTTGCTTATAAGTGAGTTGCTATTATTTATTTTGATATAAATATATCTTAATAAATTGTAAGAAACTTATTAAGAAGTTAAATATTATGAAACATTTGTGATCGAGAAATTGTGAAGAAAATGTTCAGAGGATATTTGACAGATAGTTTTGGAAATTGGCAAAAAAAATAGGACTATGCCAGCACTAGTGGAAAGGATCTAATTACTGAATAGGCTCAAATCTAACTGAAGAAAAATCTAAGGTTCCCTAAAACACATCAAAATTCTTTTCTATACAATATTAAATACACCTAAGAAGTTATTGAAAAATTTCAAAAGAGAAACTATCAATATAAAAGCTTTGAGGTTTTTCAAACTTTCTCCTTGAACAGTTCCAGCAAATGATCTATAAGAGCTGGAAGTTTCCTTTTTTTTTTTTTTTTTTTTTTTTCCCCCCCCCCCCCAAGAGAAATTTATTATCAGTTTTTTTAAATATACCATTAAAAATATAAATAACATAATAGTTCTATAACTGACTTTGGGGAGTTAAATTATCTGTTACTATTAAGGAAAAAATAGACTTTGTGAGAAACAAAAAAGAAATAGATTTATCATGGATAGATTTATAAAGAAGCAGACACATAGACAATCAAAAAGATTGTTGCTTTAAATTAAAATATTGAAGTTAAATGTAGACATGTTGAAATTTTTCTACTTACATTACAATAAATTAAAAATCTAAAACAATATTTGAATTAATTATAAGTTGTATATATGATACAATTTTTTAATAAAAATAAGAAAAATAAGCCTTTATGTGACTGAGATCCTACTGTGCCAGGAGTACCATATGTGACTTGTCCATGGATATAATTTAGCCAAAAGCTTAAATTATGCATAAAAAAAATAACTTACTTTTTAGTTTAAGAGAAGAAAAATTTCAATTTTCTAGTTATCAATATTTATGATAAACATACAAATATTATACCATTTTTTTATAAGTTTTTTGATACTCTATTTATTTTTTAAAAAAATGTTCTTGTAATATATACCTTGTTGATGTATAAATGAAAACAAAAAATATAAATCATTTAAGCATAACAATATTAGAAGTATTACAAATCTAAAAGAAAATAAATGTTAAGGTTGCAAAAAGTGACATCTCTTTACAATCTTTAGGATAACAATAAATTTTATACAAAAATACTTGAAATTAAAAATACTATATAAATAACTTTGAAGTTTGATGCATTAACTAGGATCATCAGCACTGTCATTTAGTTAATCACAAATGACATAAACGAGACATGTTCATAAACGATTTCTATAAATGAACCAATCACACAACAAAGTGAGAATAGGCATATACTGCTTGTAAAATCTAGCAAATTAAAGTGGACGTGAACCATAAGAAGTAACCAGTTTAGCTCCTTATTTATTAAGCATTACTGTAGTTATCCTTATTTATTATTTATCCTTATTTATTAAGTACTCTGTAGTCACTGTTTGTATGCTGTTGTCGGCTAATGTGTTGAAGTGAAAATAATTCCTAATTGTTTACTAAAAAACATTTTTAAACTTTTGGATTTTGACAATTAATAACTTCAAACGGATTTTAAAAAATTTTTAAAGTTGGTCAAGCATTTTTGAGTCCAATTATTTCAATTTTTGTTTAAGGCATTTTAATTTAATATCATAAATAGTTTAATGAGGTTATTAAACCGGCATATAAAAAAATTGCACAAATAATAGTTTTAATAAATACCTACTTCCATAAAGAAAATATTCAAAATAACTAGAGAAAAATAAAAAGAATCACAACTTCTCAAAACACAGTTTTTGTTTTGTTTACAGTTACTTGTATTCACTTCATTGGGTTTTATAAATATGATGTCACGTTTGCCTTATAATATCACTGGTGATTGATTCAATTTTTACTAAACGAATGTAAATTACGTTTGTAAAATTTTTTTAACTAATATGAGTATGCTTTTGAACACTTTCAGTCCAAAAATTATTTGCGTTAATCAATACAAATTATTTTTGGATAAAAGTGTGATTGAAATTTATTTCATATAGTCGTTTTTCATATAGCATTTTTTTTCATACAGTCGTCTAATACAGTAAGATTTCCAAAATTTAATTTGAAAAACATATGAAATGTGACATCATTGATAACTGAGTTTTCATTGAAACTATTTTAAAAGTAAGGTAATATTAAGGGATTAAATGTTTATATAGTTCATTGAAGTAAGTATTCAACAAAAAATCATTGTTTACGATAGAATTCCAAATAATAACTAATGAATAATCTTTATCTAATATTTATTAGGTAAAGAAGGATAAAATTTTCCTCCCTATAAGTAGGGTTTGACATGCATATAGTAAAAAATTCATTGGGTCCTAGATAAGAATCTTTTCTGTTCATCTTTTCTTTTGGCTATTTATTAATTAAATGTTAAAATATCGAAAAAAAAGATTATAATAATAGTCCATAAAAAATTTTTAAAAATTTTGCCCATTATGATATAGGAAATTCTTATAAATAATAAAAGTGTATTGCATAATAACAATATAGAGAAGTTTTAAAGATATTTGTCATGCAAACCTAAAATTTTTAAATGTACACAAATTTTCTTATGGTCATGAATATTAATTAAGAAAGTAAGAAGCATATAATTCCTTATACATTGAAAAATTACATTGCGATATCATATGTAATGGAATATAGGGAATTGAGGGAATCTAAATGTGATGACTATCCTACCATACATAAGATAGTTAATCGGTCCCTTTATATATTTTATTCGTATGCATATTATAAATTGGTTAGGCTTAAAACTCTTTCATTGATGTAAAATGTTGCAGATGAGAATGTCAAGTTAGATATTCATTGTTTTATTTTATCGTTTCAGAAATTTTACAGCTCAATGTCTTAGATTGTATACTAAACTTCGCATTTAGCTCAACTTATAACTTCACAATTTAAGTGCTTTTGTGATTGTATGAAATGTGCCATTGTTATCATAAATGCATTAACACCACTAATATCTTTTTATGAAAAACAAATAAAAATATGCATTCATTTGTGATAAAATTCATTGGGATCATAATGACAAAAAATCTTAGGCATGACAGAAAAGTACAGGGTTCAATCCTGTCTCTATGAAGAACTGAATAATTAAAAATGTGCATGTAGGTTTACAAAATGAATCGCAATTTAATGTTCACTCAGTGGTATAATCCAAACAAAACAGAATATCATTACACTATGTAAATTTAATAATGCCAATATTAATTCAAAGTGACATTCATTCAAAAAATAGGGATTGAACCAAAAATAACCAATCACAAACTTCAATATTAAGAGAATAAGTGTTTATGATATACTTTTGATTTTATTATTAACCATTCTTCCAAATTAATATGAAATTCCAATTAATGTAAGTCTTAAGAAAAGTGGAAACAAAGGTTGAACGGGAATTGAAATTGATTCATATCTATGATACATATCTCTGATTTCATTTTATAATAGAACAATGACGGATAAACTTTGGAGTTTGGATATACAAAGTCTAAAATTAATATTCTAAAAATAATTCTAATACCACTTACAGATATCGTGATTTTTTTAACAACTCAACTTTATATCAGATGGTAATAATTAAATTTTCCCCAATTATTAGCATCCTAAAGGCATTTTTTCGAGTCCAACATGAAATTTAACATAATTAACGGCCAAAACAATACAGCAATAACATTAACATTTATTGAAGATAATAGATTATTGCAATAACATTAATATTCTGATCATCTTGTCCTCGAACCATATAAATTAAAGGAGAAATAAAAGCAATTCAGTCAGCGGAAACAAGAAAAGATTTGGATGGAATTGCATAGTTGTTAATCGTGTTCACGATGATATACGGAAAGGTGATCCATTTGATCACCTTCATTCATATGTATCAATTCAATTCAATGGATAGGGGTTCAACAGCAGATCGTAAGTGAACAATTAGGGGGCTTCATATATGAATCGTTAAGGATTTCTTTAAATCAATAAACGTTTACAACACCCCATCGATACACCAGACATTTTAAATAGCTTCATAATTGAAAATCGCACAGAGTTAGATCCAGTGAATGTGGTGGTCATGGATTAGGAAAGAAATGACTAATAAGACGTTCTGTGGGAGGTGTTGGTGCAATGACATCTTCACGGACTCATAAATATCATAGACACACACACTCATAGACACACACACACAACCATGTTTACAAACTGTATTTAGCTTCTCTGAATTCATGCAAATAAATATAAACTCAGAAAATTTTATAAAATAAGGAATTTATATATTTAAAACAATTTAACTGAAAAATAATTTGTGAATGTTGATGCAGAACATTTATAATTTAGTATATTATAAACATATTATAATTTGTGCAGCTTAATTAAATAAGAACCATAATTTGCATGAATTTTTGGCTACATGTTAAAATACTTATTAAAATTTCGAATAGTTAAGAAACTGAGTGTTTAAAAATAAAAAGCTTAGTTTTTTAAATTTATTTTTATTACTTTTGTTTTTATTTTACAATTTATAGAAATTTTATTCATAACGTGTGAACCGCTTCACTAAATTAAGATAAGAGATTCATAAAATTAATATTTTTTTTTCAAGATGTTTCACAATGCCTTAAATATGCTTACTCTGCAACAATTAGTCTTATCGATAAAATAAAGTATATTTTCCAATGTAAATGAATAAAAAAAATTAAACTAAAACAAATAGTTATGATAATATTGTTTTTGATCTTTCATTATTTGACATTGCTTCTTATCAACCAATTCTTTTCATTATTAAAACGTCAATTCAGCTATCAATGCAATATCATCAGGAGTGTATAATTTGTTTAAATTTTCATTTACATAAGCAGATGCTACTTTTCCCCTCTACAAGACAGTTTTTATCTTAATTTTCTTAAATTTATATCATAAAAAAAGTTTAAAATAACTTACTTGGTATTTCGATCTCACATCTACTGTTACAATAGACATCAAGAATGTCAAATATAAGATATACCATATGCTGCTGGATTTCATGCCTGTTCGTTGTCAATACTAGTGCCGTTTGGTATAACGAATCAGCACAGCAAGATTTTAAAGCTATTTTTAAAAGTAAGTTCAAAATTTTTATCACCATTTGTATTTTTACGTAATTAAATTTGATGCAAACTACAAAACCATTCGTTATTCATTGTAACATTATTTCTATCATTAAGTTAAAAAAAAAATGTTACTCGTTTTTTAGCTGGTTTAGTTATTTAAATTTTCACATTAAGCTGGTGGGTAATTTGATTGCGTTAAATAATAAATTTAATTGCTTGTATGTTATTAAGTTACAAAGTACATAGAATTCTAAAATTAAAGTTTCAAACATAAGATATAAAACATTTTGATTAATAAATATGTTTAAAGCAATAGAGGAAAATGAAAACATTTACTTATTAGTTTAATGTAAGCTGATAATCTCATGAGAGCAACATTAATAAATATAATATGGGTTAGATGAAGTATATTTTTTTATTGCATTCATTATATTGTTATGCCTAGTTAGAAGTGGGGCTATAAAAGCGTCACAGTGAATGGCAATGTTGTTAATGAGGCTAGTAGTCAATCATTGGGGCAATAATTCTTGTTTTTTAAAAAGTGCTAATTTTATTAACATAGAGAGTCTGTATTCCTTAACTATTCTTGAAACCTCGTTGAAGTCTTACAATCTCAATCCTATAAGGATTATCTATCCTTATCCTTATAGGATCTATCCTTATAGGATCGAGATTTAAAAAATTCATTGACCACACTATATAATGAATATCTTCTTAAAGATATTCATTGACAAATGCAGTTCATTGCAGTCAGGAGTTACTGTCCACAAATACACAGTTTCCAACAGCCCCTAGAAAAAGTCATACGTAGAAATCGATAATCTTATTACAATAGTACACTGCTCAAAACTATTAAAGGATATAAAGGTTGTGGATTGATCTTGCACCTTGAGAATTATTTGGATTATTATTGACAGTCGTACTGGGCTATAAGGGATAAAAATGTCATTTGTTTGGCAGAAAAAAGTGCGTTTTATGGAACATTTGGGTACAAAAGGGGGGAAGGGAAACACAATTTGTGCGTATGAGAAAAAAAATAATAAAAAGGGATGTTTCTTTAAGAGAAAATCATTTTTAGTAAAAGGTTGATTAATCTGAACATCCAGCCACATTGAACACCTCTGAGGCATCGAGTCAATGAAGCTATTAATGAGGAGCTGGGGTTCTCCATACCACTCTTCTGAAAGAGTTTTCCAGTATTTGAAAAGTTTGCGGTTGGTAGGCGCCCAGCAACACGTCTGCCTAGAATATCCCATACATGCTCATTTGGGTTTATGTCACAAAAAGACTCTAGTAATTCCATTTGTATGATTCCTTCCATCAAAAGAAAATCATTAAACAGATAGGGCTCGACATAGTTGTCAGTTAGCATGAAGTCATCTCTGTTTACTGCACCTGAAAGGACTACAATAGGTCTGAAGACCTCATCTCTATACAGCCGACTGGTATTAGCTCCATTTCTAATGATATGGAGATTGGAGAGCTGCTTCTATGAACGGAGATGCTAGCATAGACCATCACTCATTTCTGCCAAATTTGACACTTTCATGCACTAAAGTAAAATTGTTTCTAGTGTTACATTCCCTCCAAATAAAAATACACCTATAATCAGGAGGAACAGAAAAAAGGGTTTCGTCAGATAAAAGAATATTGTACCATACATTTCTCCTCCAGTCCACATGCTTCGTGTCTCACTCTCTGCGGGAGACTCAGTGCCCTGCATTTAATGTGACACACACCATTAGCCTTCAAGGCGGTCACAATGGCGAGCATACAGGCTCACAGCGAAAGTGTTGTTGAATTAATTATTCTGAGTCTCTGTGCCGTTAATGCTGAATAAAGGTCTTCATTGGGCATTATTTCAGTTTACAACCTTCCCTGATTTTCAACTTGCATTTCCAATAAAAAAAAATAAAAAAAAGTTTAGATTTTTGAAATTACACTTTAAAAAACTGCAACACTCTGTTACTTCGGATTGTGTTTGGCCTCTCTCTAGCCAGTCAAGAACTCTTCAAAATTTTGATTTCGTTTAAAAAATTCGTTAAGATATCGCACTCGTCGAAACAGCGTACTTACTGAATGTTAATCATTCTTTTTCACTTCATCTTACATTAAGTTGAAAGTTAAATCTTATTCGCTGCCGCTAAAGCGTCATCTTCGACCTCAAACTTAAAATCTGCATACTGCAAAATTTAAAAATGAGAAAAGTTAGCATTTGTAACTCTTCTATTTTATGCAAAAAAAAAAAAAAAAAAAAAAAAAAATGCTTGTACCGCTGTTTTGTAAAGGCTTACAATATCCTTTAATTGTTTTTGAGCAGTGTATTTTGCTATCACTGTGCGAGCAGAGAAGTTATGAATCAGTGTACATTTGTCGAATATTATCCATGTAAGTATTTCAGTGCTAGGAAAGTGATTGATTAAAATCTGTCATTTACAGCATGAGAGCTTTTCATATCCTCTTTTCAGATGAAAATTCATCGCTAATCATTTTGTGTTGTGAATCTCGATATGTTACTGATATAGATAGCGCAAATCATGATCATTCCAAGATTATTGTTCAAGATTCCAAAATAGAGCCACATAAAAATAAGTGAGGAAAACATGCAGAGCTGTTCCCCGAGAGTATAATACCTCAATAAGCACTGACAAAATGCACACAAATGTACATTAGTTATCGTAAACAATACAATTTATTCCGAAAAAATAAATTTAATGGAATCAACGATCAAAATTTCTGGCTTTCTTATATCTTAAATTAATGTAAAAATATTTCTTAAAATGTCGTTACAAGTCGCTTGGTAGAAAATATAAAAGCAAGCACAAAGAACAATATTTTCATAAAGATTTTAAGAATCGCAAAATACATAGTGAGCAAACGCCTACTAACCTTCAAAAATTATTTCGCCGCCTTTTTTTATATCTGAAATTCTTGCTTGATCATCATAATAAACTCTACTAAAATTGTTGAGCTTTACGAAATTTTAAAATTAAGACCTTTAATGTTAAGAAATGGTATAACTCATTAAAATTTTAACTAAGTTAAAAGAAAAGGTTATACTTTATTTTACATAAAAGAGTGTAATATGAAAGTAGTTTCTCAAAAAAAAAATAACATGAATAAAAATATAACGATATTTCTTAACTAATCAATGTATGTTTCGTATTTGTGTATATATGTTAAATTAAATAAATAACTATAATTAAAAATTATGTAAAATAAATATGTTAAAAGAAAGTAAATAATAACCGTGGACAGCTGGAATACAGTCAAATACATGTAATCATTAAATATAATTGATTGAACAATACTTTTTAATTAAGAAGTTCTTTCAACACTGATGTTAAATTGTTTATGGATTGATTTATTTGTTTGATCTAAAAATTGGACTGATTATTATCAGTGAATAGCTTAGAAGTAATTATAAGTAAAATTTTTCTTTTAATTTTTATTGTGTGGCTTTTTACTTAACATTAATCAAACTTTTATTCTAACCTGATTCAAGCTTCCTTAAAAATTTTTGCGTTTTAAAGTTAAAAAAATCGTTTGTCTCAACAGTGTTACACTAGTATATGTATACTTGTTTAAAATATCAAAATGGGTTATAATTACAAGTTATGCGTTATTTGGATATAATGTTCTCAATGTTTCGATAGATTATAAGAATCAGTACTTTATAAACATACACAAAATCAAAAATAAACTTACAACACTGAATTTAATGATAAAAAGACATTTCCTAATCGAAATTTCGTGGAAAGATAAAATTTTCTTTAGACTTGAATGCAGTCAGTGTGTGGACTCGATAGGAGTTTTTCAAGACAATTAGTGTTTCATTGAAAAATTTATAAAAAAAATTTTTTCTTATTTCCTTTTTTTATTTTTCCTAAAAAAATTTTTAAAAATTTATTTTCAAATTTTGTCACGAAGAATATAATTCTCAGAACAGATATCCGTTAAAAATCATATCCATTATGAAAAATGTTATTTATACTACTATTTGATTTGCAAAGTTATGGAAAATATTTATTACTAAGCAATTCAAATTCAGGTGTAAAAGTTTTTTAAAAAAGAAAAATATTAAATTAAATTTTATTTTTTAAAATTTAATTACATCTCTTTACATTTTACGCTGGAATTTCACACATTGATGTATTTTAACGGAGGACTGTCACTTTATACACCTGCGAAATAGAGATTGATTTCTGAGTTAATTGTTAGGAGAAATGCGACAGATATGCAGAAATACTACATGATGTCACCTTGTTGTGTTACTACTAACAGAAGAGGAGAATTTATTGGAGAATAAAGTAACAGACAAATGTATACAGAAGAGTATACATTTGTTTGTTACTTTATTCTCCAATAAATTTTCTATGTTTAACTGTTTTATAATTATTTTAATATAATTTTCGGTATTATACAGTAAAAATCTTATTCTGTATTTGAAACATCTTTGGAAAAATAGAAATACTTTACATGTTTTTCTTTAAAAATTGATTCTGACTTTAAAAATTTACTGTGGAATTTTCATTGCCTATCAATAATGCATAAATTTTTCCAGGTACTGGCCAATACTCAATCTTTATTACATAATATGGGTTGAAATTATTCCGTAAAAATAAAAAAAATCTTTCATTTGAACAAAGACAAAAAAGTTAATGGAGAATTTTAAGTCGGAAAATTATTTATTAGAAACATCAGCTTTCGATTGTTTGAAATTAAGGTTGCAGATAATTCGTAGAATATGTCATGGAAAATGTCAATAATTTCGTAAATAAAATGAAAACTATTCAAAATTTCATGTGTTGCCAAAGTATTCTGTCATAACTCCTATTTTCACACACACACTCTTTGTAATAAATATGCATGACTAGTATACTTTTAGCTATTAAAATATTCTTGAAAGTTTAAACTAATACAGTTTTTTATAGAATAATTGTATTTGTTTTAAACAATTCTCCCTAGTTTTATTTATATTTTAGTGAACATTAATTTAGGCCCCTCACATACCCTTTATTAAATACATAACAAACTTTTCTTTCATAAGATTTTCCAATGAAAAGAATTATTTTTGATACAATATGTTTAATCGATCCTTCAAATTAATGAAACAATGTATTAAAGCATAAATTTTTTTTTTTAACAAATTAACAATTGAGTTTAAAATAGTCATGCATATGATCTTTCATCTCTTTCCATTAATTTCCATCTGCTAATTCTCTAACGGAAAACCGAAACGTCAATTCGGCTATCAGTGAATATCACTAAAGGTCTGTAATTTATTTAAACTTGTGGCTCAATAAGCAGGTGTCACTTTTCCCATTTACTATATAACTTTTTTTATCTTAACATAATGTAAACAGCTTCTTATTATCATTTGTTTCTTACATTATCAGAAGTCAGTATCAGTAGAAAACTTTAAAAAACGTTTAGTCCATATTTTGATCTTTCATTTGGTGGTCTAGTAGACATCAATTATGACATGCATGGGTTTTTTGATCATCTGTTACTGCATTTTCGGTTTGTCTGTTGTCAACGCCAGTGCTATCTGGTCCAATGATTCAGCGCAACGGGCTTTAGGTATTAATGCTTTTTTTGGAAGTAAGTTAAAATATTATATCATTTGTATTTGTGAAATTGCATGGCAATATGCAGCTAGAAATGGGAATTCGGCTACAGTTTGGAATATATTTTAAGGAGCACCAGTAAACATTACTTCATATTTGATGCTGTTGATATGGATATTTCGGTTAACTCTTTTAATAGTTTCTAAAGAGCATAATTTGCATGCAGAAGTATTATCATTATGAGTTTGATTCACTGGGCTTATACATTATTAAACGCTTGTAATAAAGATATACTATTCAACTGACATTTAACAATGACATTCTTTGTAAGAGAACTTATGATAGTTATAGATAGATTCCAAAGATCTTGATCAGTTGTTTTATTGGATTGTTTTTCTATGTAATCCAAATCTTTTTAAATTTCTAAATTAATTTAGATGGAGTTGACTGTTCAAAACTTGAAAATTGAGACATTTTTCTGAAATCATCAATACAGTCTTTCTTAACTATTTTCTTCTGTATCTTTGTTTTAGTTAAGAGGTTTCTTTTGTTACTGATATTCCTTATTTATTTCTGAGAACTGTTCTCATCAATTTTTTTATATGTTTCATATTTTTTCTCTATGTTTCAATGAAAGCGAATTTTGTTGTTTATTTCATTAATCTAATAATGAGATAAGATTTTTTAAAATTAAAATTCCATGTTTAAGTTTTTAAAAAATTGAGAAGTTTAAACATGAAATTGTTTTTAAACCAGATTAGTATATATTATTTTCATATTTTCTTCAAAGACTTTTAAGAAATTTCTGTGAAATTAAATAGAAACTAAATGGAAATAATAAAATAATTAATAAAGAGTAATAAGCAATTTAATATTTCAAACTTCATGGATCATAAATTATTAAAGAATAGGTGAAAGATTATTATATTAAAACAACAACAAAATTTATTAATTAATGCAATATTATTAAAAGTAGCAAAATATCCTAAAATGTTAAACGATAATAATCAATCAAGAAGGAACTGTTTTTAAATAAAAACTGTTTGTAAATTTACTGTAAAAATTCTTATCTATTAAAGGATTTTTTACAATAAATTTAATAGTCCATTCTCGATTGATTTTTTAAAAATAAAGTGAGCATATGGTAAAACAAACAATTAAGATTTTAATTTCTTTTATGTAGTTATTTTGAGAGGGTTACTTAAAAAAGAAAGGACATCGATTTGCAAAATACATTCAATGAAATATTGTAATACATGACGGAAACAAAACACAGGAACAACAAATAAATACAAGTATAACTACTTTATTTCCAAACATAATAATTACAACACTAATAAAACTGAAATATAT
>JAPDSC010146507.1:9652-20708 GCA_026290005.1 Latrodectus geometricus | reverse complement strand
TATATATATATGCTATACATATTATTGAAAATTACTGTGTATTTTTGTAAAACTATTGCATTGTAATTTATGGTATGTAATTGTTTTATAATACACATACTTTTTCAATTTACAGCAGTTGAACTAATATATAGTAATTAATTAAATTTTTGTATGAATTATTGTGATATTTATAAACAAGGAGACTATTTTATAAGCCATTTTGATTAGTAGCTTGAACAAAAACTATATAATGATGAATATTTATGCATTAAATGATTTTATAAGTATATCTCAAGGGAAATTAAGATGTTTTGAAACTTTATGCATTAAATATGAATGGACAATTTCTAAAAATATTGATCCTAAATGTGACATTTTAGAAACATGGTTTAAAATAAAGTATGTCTTTATTGTTTTTCTGTTCACAAAAGCCACATATGTTTGAACATTTTTTTAGAAATTAGAAATATTAAGTTAAAGTTGCTTAAAATGTTACAAAGGTATTCTTTAGATAGAAAGCAAAAATTAAAAATTTTAAAAGTATTTTCCTTGAAGCTTATTAAAATGCAAGCGACGTAAAGTAATTAGTTTCTGCTAAATTATTTCCTAAAGCTAATGATCTATGTAAATTAATTACGTATCTTATGAAATATAAGCACAACGGTAAAAGTGTTTACTTTGTGCAATATAAAGTAATGATAATGATAAGCTCTTTAATGATGACTTTCTTTAGAAAACTTCATTTCTGATTTATTTCTTTTTCATCTTTCAAAAACTAAATGATTATGTAAATTTCTTAACTAAACCGTTAATTACTTTGATAAAATTTTAAAGTGTTTTTATTCATTAAAAGTCATTAAATTATTGTGAGATATTTTCTAATAACTGTGAGATATTTTTCATTTCGAAAAATAATTCATATTATTTCTTTTATCAGCATATTTTTTATCCAACTAAAAGAATAATAACAATAATGATAAATTAGATTAAATGTGTGTGTATGATTGAATTTCTTTCTTTTTTAAGTAAAGGTTATGTTTAAAACACAATGATCTCCATTTGCTAAGTACTTGTGAACGATACATTCGTAACAACTTAGTTAACATCTGAGTAACATAATTCCAGCTTTAAATCATTAATTTGGACATTAATGGCCGTATTCACCAACCAGAGTTAAACGAGATTTCACGGTAAAGGGCGAGTTAAGTCATGAAACGTTATTCACCACGACAAAAACAGTGATTAACTCGCTTATATGGATCCCTAGAATAACCCTACGATTTCGGAGTGTTAGCGCCGAGACAGCAAACAATGGCGGGCTTAAGAGATATGTTTGTTGACATTGATGTGCAAGATTGCTAACCAATCAGAAGCCGTCTTACATGTCGTGTTCGGTTAACTACAAAGTTGTTTTACACGGGAATTTCCCCGCTTTGTAAATAAGAATTGGCGAGTCATACTAGAGTTGAGTTATATCCGAGTTAGGCTATACTCAAGTTAACCCGTGTTTGGTGAATACGACTGTAAGTGACTCATTGTTATGCTGATTAATTGCATATAAATGGTTGTGAAATACATTTACATTTTTAAAATTAAATTTTTGAAAAAGGACGTCATTATAGTTGTGGCAAAAGCAATTTTCAATATTTTAAAAATATTGGTTCTCACAATCACTTATAAAGGTACTATTACGAAAACTATAAACTAAAATGTCTATTAATTTTTTTCTCCTCTTAGAAAATGTTAAAATTCTGATCTATATTTCTAAAAGTTGTAAACATTATATGCTAAGAAAACTCGTGAAGATGCCACAAGAATCAAAAGTTTCTTCTTAGATAATTGGTGGTAGTTAAAATCATTTCAGAACAGATATAGAGAATGAATGATAGCTCCAATTTTAAAAACGTTGGGAGCATAATGAAATAAAAATTTTTACACATATTACTCGTTACATTATACATACTTTCTATTTTTGCCTAGGCAAAATATTTGACACTTATTCAATTACAGTTATATAATTTTGTGCTCGAGTAACAAACTCTGTCCATTCTAATTCAATCAGTCTCTAATATAACATGATGAAACATTTAATAATGGAAAAGGTATTTTTTCTTTTTTAAATTCGCAAGACTTCTCAAGTCTGTGAGAACTAAGAAACTAATTAAAAAGAATAGCTATACTAAGATGAAGTTTTAATTTTCCTGATCTAGTTGCACTTTTTTAATAAAAGACAGGTATTGAATACATTGATTCTTGCCTCTTTAATCAAAGTACAGTCAAATGGTAATTACCAATTGTAAGCCGCGATAATACATACCCTTAAGAATTTTTGATCCAGATACTCATTCAAATATTCACTTCGTAAACATTGCTCTGATAATGTATTCACTTTAAGTTTTGACATTATGCATGAAACCTTACTAATATTCCCCACAATAATCAGCAGTCGAAATACGAGCTTTTAAAGGCAGTAAATTTAAAATACACAGACTAGTGATTCGAGTTTGGTTCAGGAAGAGTAAATACTTCAATCATTTTAACAATTGAATTAAATTAAATTAAAATACACTACTGGCCATTAAAATTGCTACACCAAGAAGGCGACATGCTACAAACGCGAAATTTATACAAAAAGAAGAAGGTGCTGTGATATGCAAATGATTAGCTTTTCAACGCATTCAGACAAAGCAGGCGCTTGTAGCGACACCTACATTGTATTTAAATGAGGAAATTGTTCAGCCGGTTCTTCATACACAAATTGCATTTGAACGTTGTTGCCTGGTGAAAAAATGTTGTGATGCCTCGTGTAAGAAGGAGAAATGCATACCAGCACGTTTCTGACTTTGATAAAGGTCGAATTGTAGCGTACCGGGATTGCGGTTTATCTTATCGCAGTATTGCTGCTCGCGTCGAGATCCAATGACTGTTAGCAGAATATGGAATCGATGGGTTCATGACGGTAATACGGAACGCCATGGGGGATCTCAACGGCCACCAATCACTAGCAGCCGAGAAGACAGGCATATTATCCGCATGGCCGTAATGGATCGTGCAACCACGTCACGAGCCGTGAGTCAAGAAATAGGGTCGTTTAAAAGACAACAAGTGTCTGCACGAACAGTTCGACGACGTTTGCAGCAGCATGGACTCTCAGCTCGGAGATCATGGCTGCGGCTTCCGTTGACGCTGCGTCATAGACAAGATCGCCTTCAATGGTGTGATCAACGACGAACCTGGGCGCATGAATGGTGAGACGTCATCTTTTCAGATGAATCCAGGCTCTGTGTACAGCATCATGATGGTCGCATCCGTGTTTGGCGGCATCGTGGTGAACGCACACTGGCAGCGTGCATTCGTCATCGTCATACTGGCCCAATACCTGGCGTGATGGTATGGGGTGCCATTGGACACACGTCTCGGTCACCTCTTGTTTGCATTGACGGTGCTTTGAACAGTGCACGTTACATTTTTGGAGTGTTACGACCCGTGGCTCTACCCTTTATTCGAGCCCATCGAAACCCTACGTTTCAGCAGGATAATGCCCGACCACATGTTGCCGGTAATGTACGGACCTTCCTTGATACGGAACATGTTCAGCTGTTGCCCTGGCCAGCACGTTCTCCAGATCTCTCACCAATAGAAAACGTCTGGTCAATGGTTGCCGAGCAAATGGCTCTTCACCAAACGACAGTCACTACGGTTGATGAACTGTGGCATCGTGTTGAAGCTGCATGGGCATCTTTACCTCTACATGCAATTCAATCTCTGTTTGACTCAATGCCCAGGCGTATAACTGCTGTTATTACTGCCAGAGGTGGTTGTTCTGGGTACTGATTTTTCAGGATCTATCCGCCAAATTTTTTGAAAATTTAATCGCTTATTATTTCTAATATACTATATATGTCCAATAAATATCATTTTGTTATCTGCATTTCTTCCTGGTGTAGCAATTTTAATGGCCAGTAGTTTAAATAAACTGTGATAACCAAGATTTTAAGATAAGTTTGGAAAATTATATTCTGTAATCAGTACTGATGTATTCAAAAATAATATTTGGTTAAATTTTTTAAATTTTAGCTTGAAATTTGAAAAATAATGGTCATAAATTTCCATATTTTACAATTTTACAAAGTTTTTTTTATATTATTATTATATTAATTTTAATGGAATACAAACAATGTTTCTGTGCTATATATTTTTATAAAGTAACGTTTTGCAATTCAAAATAATTCACTGATACACTTAATTATATAAACTAGTACTTCTGAATTTAATTATATAGAATTGTATTTCTAATTGAGTAGATAATTAGTCTCATTGTTCTAATTAACTTAACTATATAGATTAATTAAACTATCAAAAGCTCATTGTTATTTTTAGTATAAATGTCGTAAGAAAGAGACACTTTAATCTTTGAAAACTACATATATATTGCAAAAGTATATTCAACTAACACATTTTTAGTTTTGTAAAGAGCTTAACTAAGTTTTTTATTTTCAAATACTTTATTTAAACTATAAATTTAGCTTATTTGCTCAAATATAAATTCAACAAAATTATTGTAAGACTTTACTTTAGATATGAACTCTAAAGATGAAAAAGTACACATAATCATCAAATTAATTACTAAAAGTAAGTTGAACATTATCTATAATATCAATAGCACTTCTGTGTTTTTAAGAATATTGTGAGAAAAATCTTTAATGTGGAAATAACCTTTTAAATATTTATATTCTTTCGTTCCAAAACTTTTTGTGTCTGCATTTTAATATAAATATTTAAAATATGTATTTATTTCTTGTCGTAAACTACGTGTAATGCATTTATTTTTTTTTTGTACCAAAAGACATTTCCTTCTTCTAGACAAAACATATTCTTTGATAAGTTATGGGAAAAATGGTCTGCTATCAACGTAGACACCTTGTCAACTTATGTGTCACGTTTTCAAAAATGCATCAATATTTGAAGATTTCTTGCATCGAATTCTCACATAGGAGTATATTAATGTTTTAAAGATAATAAAAAAATTGTTCAGAGAAAATAAAAGTGAATAATGAGCTTTGAAAATTAAATCTTTCAAAGCCAAAATTTCAAAAAATAATATTATTTGTAATAAAAAATATTTGTAATAAAAGATAATAAAAAAATTGTTCAGAGAAAATAAAAGTGAATAATGAGCTTTGAAAATTAAATCTTTCAAAGCCAAAATTTCAAAAAATAATATTATTTGTTCTTTTTTAGTGACACATTTTTTTTCTTGATAGTGTAGTTGTTAGTTATAAGGGTATGTATACTGTAATGTAAAAAAAACTGCTGAATAACAGATTTTTGATAAAAAATAACAACGCAACTTTAACAATATTTGAAAACTGATTTCAGTTTTTTATGGAAAAAATATTTTTTGAGGATGTTTAAAAATATCTAATTTTATTTAATAAAAATAAATTTTCTTCTAATGATATAAATATAAGACAGTAAAAGATAAAATTTATAGATTATATGTTAGACATAAATATTTAAAAGAAATAAATCTGACATGTAAGCATTCTCTATTTCATACATATGTAATACTTCTAGATTAATTAACAAATATTCACTGCTTAACGGCGTTTATTGCATTTAAACGTCAACAGCTGAAGTCTTCTGCCTTCAAATCGATTAAATTTCGTCCATAAAGTCGCTTAGGATGAGCACATTTTCCAACTAAACTTCTTGGTTTTGAAAGCGATGAAACTGTCCAATGCATTTTGCAATCACATTTTATTGGATTATCTAGAAAAGAAAAAAATATTTCTGAATGAAAGGCGTTAAAAAAGAAGAAATAAATGTTTCTAACATGTTTCATGAATTATGTTTCATGAACTACATTCATTTCCCCCTATTTAACAAATAAGAGGATAAGTTTGAAATTTCTAAGATACTTGCAGACGAGAGGTGGAAGAAAAAATTAATGCTTATACATGAGAAACGAGCCATTTAAACTCAACATATGATTTATTAGTGGTCAAATGCTACCTGTTTGTCTAAAATAAAAAAGCATTGTGGCAAGAACATTATCATGTTATGATTTTGTATGATTTCAACGTGGGATTAAATTTTAAAAATATGGATTCGAAGTTTATAGATATTTGAAATGCAGTTTATCTTGTGTTATTATATTCACAGATTTTACAGAATTTTACAGAAACTATAAATCTATTCAGGATAAAAAACATACAGAAAGCAGGCAATGGTCGGTTGTCAGCTTAATCTTGGCTAATATTATCTGCTATATGGAAAATGTGAATGTAAAAACAATATATCAATCAAATGACAAGAAAGAAACTTAATATTTAATTCACTGACATACATCAAAATATTCATTATGATTTGCATATAAAAACTAATTTGCTGTAGGATTATGCATTATTTGACTAAGTACTGAAAAGAGAAGCATGTCAGAATCTGTACAAATACTTCAAATTACTTAAAGATGATAGTTAATTCTAAAAAAGAACCAGAAATGAAACATTATATCACATTTTGTCGTTACAACACTTCAAGTCATTAAACTATAGTTTTCAAAGATAACACTATGCTCACTCTGGTGAAAGACAACGTGGATAATGAAAGTAATGTATGTCTTTTATTTTTAGAAATGCAAGGATCAAATACAACAGCATAAAAGAAATCATATTTAAAAATACAAAATTAGTCAAAGATAACAGTTGGAAAATCAAATCACAATAATAGTTAACTAAAAACTTTTAATGGTCCTTTAGAAATTCTTAAAGAAGTGAATCTTAAAAGATTCAGGACACCGCATCTAAACATTCAATAAAATTAACCGTTGAGTTTCTCGAGCACAAACATGCAAAGTGACTGAACATCAACTTTATTCATTTGATCTCACTTTGGATTTAGTTTTCAATCCGAAAATGAGATTGATGAGTCTACAAATGCAGTTTTCATCGATATCAAGAAACTAATGGAAATTTTAATCTTTAAAAATGTCACCTACATTAATCCATTGAAGCTGAAGGAGACTACTTTAACCCCCTTAACCGTCTGGGGCTCGGTGAAGAAAGTGCTTTGTTTTTGCTTCGTGGTGGCAACATAGTTTTGGCTTTCACTGCAAAGCAAGTTTTTCCCCCTTTAGAGCTTGTCAAGAATACAAAAGTCTCTAATTCTTGATGGGGCGTATTTCCGCTTTACCCTAGACCACCTCACAATAATCGCATTTTAATGACTAATACCCAGGAAGTCCATCAATCGCTGTCAGATGAAGTAACCACAAGTGCTAATAGTTTACTTTTGTACGTTCTGCTCAAAAATTTCGACATGTCTCTGTTATAACAATTTATTACATTAAATATGAATTTTATTTAACTATTTTGAAAATTTTATTATATAGGAAATCTAATTTATTTCATTTATTTTAAATAAAGTAAAAAAAAAAAACTATTTTTGTAGTGTCCCGATAGTTATACTTGTCATGATTTTAAATAGCTGTAATAACTAGTTAGTTCATTGTCTAATTATTATTAGCTTTTACTCATTGCAGATACTTTTCAAAATCAACACTATATTTCTAAAATCCTGAAATAATTTTCAAAATCATTAAAAGAAATGGTTCTGTTGTTCTTTAATACATACAAATTGAAATATATAGACAAAATTGTATATTTTTAATAATTTAAAAAAAATAAAATGCTAACTAAATTGCATAATAATATACTTCAGAGTATTGACTTCAGTTGAACATGTGGTAAAAAATTTTGTGACTGTAAATTTTTCATATTTAATTCCTAGTACCAAATAATTTATATTTCTAATTATATAAAAATATCTTTCCGTACGAGAATCCATGTTGTATATATTTTTCTGTATTATATCTTTTAATATTTCTTGAATTGTTTTGCACAAATATTAAAAACAGTTTGTCTCTCATGAAAATGTGTTTTTCAAAGGAGAAAAAAGCAAAAATATAAACGGGGAATCTTTAATATTTTTATTTACAATAGTATTCTAATAAGTAAATATTTAATATAGAATATATCAATATCACATTTTTTCACGTATTCATATTAGTTCTACATTAAATATTTTCTCTTCATTGACAATAAGTGCTTTAAAATGAAAATGATTAAAAGCGGTAAATTTAAAGAAAGATTAAAAGAAAGTGCCGAAAAAATAAAACCCGCATGATTTATTTTAAAGATTTTATATACTATCAAAAATTCTGCAGATAAACAATAAATCGATAAAAAAAAAATGTTTCATCTAAATTTATGTTCTAAAATATGGTGTCTAAATAATTTTATAATTTGACTGATAGTTTACAAGTTATCTTCATTTCACAGAAGAAAAATTAGTGATAATAGAAGAAAAAATATTGAATCACCTAAAAAATGGTGAAAATTCTGTACATTTTGGAAATTAATATTGCTTTAAAACCTTACTTTTTAAATCTGAATATTTGATTTCAAACAAAAAATATTAACGAGATGTTACGATGTAAAAATAAAATTTATTTCATAATGTTAAGATTTATATTTTTACTGTTTTATAATTCTCGTCTTATTTCCATATTTTTAATTGTTTGTTATAACTATAATAAATAATAAACTTTGAAAGTACAATTAAAACATGAATTTGCAAATATCTTCATTTATAATATTTGTAAATGTCTTCAGTTAATGTATAATTCATGCCAATACCTTATATCTATTTTTTTATAAGTGTATATGTATATTATGAAATAATTTCATAAATATTATTTTTCTATGAAAATGATTTCATTATGAAGAAAAATTTAAAGATATTAATCACTTTAAAATCAAGTATGAGAGGATAATTAATTTTTCAATGCTATGTTTTAACATTCAACCAAAACTGATGTAATCTCTATTGTTTTATTTACATAAAAAACTATTTTTAAAAACGAAGTTTAAGCTAAAAATTTTCCATTTTTTTCAATGATTTATGAAAATATATAAGCATTTAATGATAATTCTACCAACAAATTATTGAATTTTTGAATTAAAATTAGGTATAATGGGAAATTAATAAAAACCTGAAAGATCACAAGAATTAAGTATTCACAGAACAAAATGTATAATCTAATTTTAATAAGATTTAAATATAAAAGAACTATGTAAAAATCCATTACAGAATTGTTTGCAATGCTAAATTCGCTTATAAAATTAAAAAATAAAAAATAAACATTTAATGTATTACTTATTTAACGAGTCTAATTTTAATAATAATTTTCTAATTTCTTATTTTCTAACTATAAAAATCTAAATGAGAATAAATATAGAAAAATAAAAAGTAATAATAAAGCTGTTGCAAAATTGAAGCAGAGGATTCTGAAAATTCTCTCAGCTCTTTCGATTTACACTAGCATTAGTTAAATCAACCGTAACCATTCAGTAAGTGAGTTCCCAAATTGCGATTTCACGGCAATCCGTCAATTCTGGGGGTTGAACTTGAAGCATTGCAGTGAAGCCAGTTGCCCCTACCAAGGGGCTCGGGATAGCCGGTAAACGCACAGAAATTTTTGCCCGACTTAACTCGGGATAGCCGGTTAAGGGGTTAAATTTTCTTAAAGTTTTGTAAATATGCCTTTTAAATTTAAGTGAATCTCAAATACTTCTGAGTGACTCTCTTTGTAGCTGTGGCGCAGCTTGTCCAATTTTGGACCTTGCGCCATAAAACCCAACCCAACAACATCTCTTTGTAGCTGTATTCGTGGAAGCATTGTCTACGAAAAAGAAATTACTTCTCTTCGCGATTTACTTTGTACAATCAAATGCAATATCAGTGATTTATTACATGAGCAAATGCAATTAGTTGCTTCTCATTATCAAGAATTTTAGAACGACTTTCATTTCGCTGTGAAGAATGTAAAATTGTGATTATTGCACATTAAATAATTTTACCTCTTTGAAGATTTGTCCTAATTTTAAAATAAAAATAAAGTATTTTTAATTTATAATACTTTTTATTAAAAAACATCTGTATCATATGTTTTTACTATATTTGAGTTGTTTTGTTTTTTAATATTTATTTGATTAAGTGATTACTTTAACAGGCTATGTAATGTTTACATAAGAGATTATTCTGTTATCTCTCTTGTTTGATACATATGTCATATTAATAAAGTACAAAAAAATATATCATCATATAAAATTAAAATGAATACAATAAAAAACATTAATTACATTTAAAATAATTTTAATATTCATATTTTTTTAATAAGGAGATCATCCTTATATGCCGCTAATAAAATTAAATATTTTAAAATTGTCAATATTTGAGGTGATGTTTTGTTTTTAATATTCTCAAAACTACCCAGAAAGGAATATTTGTTTTTCAAAAATACTTTTAGCCGATGGCATGTTATAAATTTACAGCAAACAATGAATTTTCAACATTTCATTGTGTTTTTATAAATTTCAATAAATTTGCCTTCTTAGAAAATTAAATGGAAATGTTTTTTTATTAAAACTAAATACGAAATATTAGTATTTGTTTTCATGAGCTAATTTACAAGTACTTAATTTTATACATCCTAATAGCTGTTATATAAGTTGAAAATGGATCTTAAATTCCTCAAAAAACTAATCCCTAAATTCTCCAATTGTCAAGTAATTTACATTAAATTAAAAATAGTCTATACATTAGATTACATTACTCATAAATTATAAAAGAAAAATTAATAAAAATTATAAGCAAATGATACGGTAGCATTTAAATCTGTCTAACATAAAAGGACAAATGTTATTACATTTGTATTTAAAACACAAGATGAAAATTATTGTTTTTACTAAACGATACAAATTAAATTTTCATACAGTAAAATAGTTAAATTTATTCCAGTATGAGACAATTAATATTAGACGCATTCACTTTCAATTATTTACATCGACACCTAGATTGAAATTATTCATAAAATAATCCATTATTTGCAATATAGACATATAAAATTGTGATGCTTTAAAATAAAAAAATGAATGCCATGTTGAACCACTATAATACATTTCTCATTAAACATTTTTAATCTTTTCAATATTTTTTTATTATAATGTAA
>JAPDSC010146504.1:0-33944 GCA_026290005.1 Latrodectus geometricus | reverse complement strand
ATATTAAAATTATTACAATGTATATTAAATTAACTACAATTAAACTACAATGAAAATGGGCACATAAAAGTATATTACAAAAAAAAAAAAAAAAAAAAAAAAAAAAAATGTAAATTTAAAATAAAAATTTTTTAATTTTTTTAGTTGTAATATTTAAACTATCCATGAAATGTGAACTGTATATGTTATTCATCAATGTGTATGCTATTTTGGGTAGAAAATTTGTTTATTAAATTTAAATTGTAATTAAAGTTTTTGTTATTTGAATCTCCGTAAAAGGGTCATTTCTTTTTCACATGAAATTGAAGATAATTTTTTTTTTAATTGCAGTGTTACAAAAATATATCATTGCTTGGTAGAGTTAAATAAATCAACTAGTTTATTCTATTTGTATTCCAATATTGTTTATTTAACATTATTATATGAAATTGAGTGACAGGTTAAGAGGAAAGTGTACAAATTAAGAAAAAATTGTTAGCTCACTTATTTTAATGAAAAATACTTTTTTGAAATGCCAAAATGATCATTATTTATTGCATTAAATTTAATTGGGATATGTGGCTTGCTTGAAAAACCTTCTGAATACTATTTGTCAATGCAATAGCTATATGATTCCTGCAAATGTAGCAAATTAAGTTGTAGAAATACTGTTTAGTGAAAATAGCAAAAGTAAAAAGATGTTATACTCTATTGTTTTATTATGTTAAATAATGAAAAATATAAGATCTTTTACAGAAAAATAGTTTAAACATTCAAAAGTAACAGTTTGAAACAGTTATCTTCAAAACCGATTTGTATTTTAGAATTATACATTAAATTCTGTCATATTATAGCTTCATGATTACTGGTATGATGTTGTTAGCTTTTTTCTGTGACAGTTTTGTACTATTTAACTAAAGAAGAGTATAGATGGTGATTGAGATTGAATTATCATTAATGGTATCTAAAAATTGGGTTTTTTTCTTCATTATATTTCCCCTTAAATTATCACCAGAAGCTAATTTGTGCAGCTCTATTATAGTTATATTTACATAATATATAAAAACAATTATATTTTTATGCTAGTTATCATCCTTAATATGCTAAAAAAAATGAAATTTTCTTTTTGTGAAAAATATTTTACTCATATATTAAAGAGTATGGAATTGTAATAATAAATTTTATCATAATTTATTGTTTTTTTTAGTTCCCCATATAATAAATTTTTTTCAAAATCAGATAACTAATATTGCAACTAATATTTAAACAACTAATATTAGTGAAATAATAGTTTTTTATTTGAAAAAGTTCTATTTATACCAGAACTATCATCAGGATATCTTTGATATAATGGGATTATTATTTTTAATATCTAAGAACTATTAAAAATAATAATCTCATTTGAAAGGGAATGAGAAAGGAAGGACCAAAAAGAAGTAAAAATATTCAGAATTGAAGAAAAGTAATAACGTTATAATACTTTGAAAAAATTTGAAAATAAACAAATTAAACTATGAATATAATGAAAAAGTGATAATTTTTAATTTGACTGTATTTATAGCCAAATATAAACAAACTATTAAAAAAACATAAATTATTGTACAATACGTGTTTATTTGTGCCATTTTAGCTTTTACATTTGTACCTTTTCTTATTTAGCAAATTGATTACTAATGCTTATAATATTTACCTACAAAATAAAATCAATACAACTTAATTTTAAATAAGATAAGTTTCATATCAAAAACCTTGCTTTAAAATAAAAAAATATCAGCATGAACAAAAGTTGGAATTTTTATTTAAATTGAAAAGCAGCACCTATCTCTCTGCATCCAATGAATGCCCTCTACTGGCCTGCAGTAGAACTCTTTAGTGTGGAACAAGATTCTGAACTTTGGCAGCTAATGTCCCATTTCTCCGTAAATAACTGTAATGTTTGTTTTAATGCTAATTTGTTTTGTGGGTAATGTAAAAATAAAAATATTTCTACCCTGAACCGTTTGGCCCTTTATTTTTAACATTTTTAACTAGTCTCTTTTATAGATACATTAATTTTATAAATATTATAAATTTAATTTAATTGAAATAAAAAATGAGCAAGCAATACTGTTAGCAGTATTTTAAATCAATATGCTGGCAATATATTTGCTTTCTGGGGATTTTGTGCATTAGCCATACAAGCAAAGAAGAGAAAATCTATTGTAAATTTGAATAAGAAAGAAAAAAATGCATAACTAAATTCTTATTAAGATCCATTTCCTAATATTCCTTTTTTAGATTAATATTCTTTATTGCTTAGTAGCATTTGTTTTCTAAAGTTTCAATAATTTACCATATTTTAAATAAAATATTGTTTGCAACTTGTTTTGATGGACACAATAAATTTAACACCACAATGTTCTGCGTTATCTTATAATGATAAATGCTTTTTACTGTTATCTTCGATTAAACAATTCTTGAGTTCATTTCTCACTTTTGGTTTGTATGTTTGTAGTGGTTTGAAATCAACTTTAAACTCTTGGTCCTTGTGTAACTAACTTTTGTTTATGTGCAAAAAGATAAATCAAAATTTATACATGTTAATACCCATGCTGCATGTAGAAAGATTGTTAGTATTTATTGCATTAAATTCATAAATATTAACTATGATTTTCTGTTATTATAATATCAACAAATTTCATTTTTCTACTTGAGGAACAGAAATAAATATTACATAATTTGATAGCCAGTTTATTATCACTCTTCCTTTTTGAAGAATTTGGCTATTTATTAAATCTATAATAGAATTATTATAGCAAGGTCCTTAATTTTTGTTTGGATTTTCATGGATTTTTTTTTTTTTAAGAAATAATGAATAGTTACAGTTTGTACTTACAGTATTTAAGTATTTGCATGTTTTAGTTAAAAGTCTTTTATTAGGATATTTGAATTATATTCAAATTTACATTTATTTATTTTCTCTGATAAATTAAATATTTTAATGTATCTTTTAAGACATTTTTATCTATTCATTTGAACTTGAGTTTATTAAACATAAAATTCTAAAGGAAAAACTGAACACAAAATTAATAAATTAATCTGTACTATAGTGTATAAATAACAATAATTTTTGTGTTTTTAATTACAAAGCTATTTTTTCATTTAAAATATTTATTCATAGATTCATACGCAATTTTTTTTGTTTAATTTGGTTTTGTTGAGTAGAATCTAGAAATCAAGTACTCAGTGTAGTTATTTTTTTTAAGGTGGATGATCAAATGAAATTACTGCAACACTCCTGGAGTGATATGTTAGTTTTAGATCATCTCCATCAGAGACTTCACAATGGCCTTCCTGAAGAGATAACAATGCCTAATGGTCAAAAATTCAGCATGGTAAATTTGGCTTTGTTAGGTGTAGCAAATATGTCTGAGCAATTGAATCATGTTTCGGCTCGATTACAAGAACTGAAATTCGATCCAATAGACTATATCTGCCTGAAGTTTCTGTTGTTACTAAATCCTGGTGAGTATATTCCAATTTGTTTTTTAAATATACTTTCTTTAATTACTATTCTGAATTATTTATTTTTATAATTTAATAAAAAAAAATTGTTTTTCTGTTGTGAAACCCTCCCCCCCCCTTATGCAGTGTTTGATATATTTTTCTGAATGCAGAGTTTGATATATTTTTCATTTTATATAGGAAAAAGTTATTTTTTGAAATTACAATAATTTAAACTCGGAATAATATTTTAAGTTGTATATTTATTTGTTCTTTGCATTTTTGAAAAATTACTAAATAAAAGAGAATGTATAGAATGTTTCCTAAAGTTCAGTAAAATTTTTATCAATTGCCTATTAATTATTGAAATGTATGACCAATAATATGTACAGCTGTAATTCCATCATGCTTAAAACGTTTAGATTTGGGTAAATTTTTTGTTAATAATCAGTCACACTCAAAGCCTAATCATACTCAAAAGTAGAAATTGTACTTAAAAGACATTATTGCTAACAATTTTTCATTTTGAAATTAATAAAAATACATTTGTAAGTGGTACATTTTGCTATTGTTTCTAATCTTGGAATCATCTAGCAGAGTTAGACTGTTCCCATTTAATCCGAAAATGTCTAAAAAGTTTATAAACAGTTAAAGGTCCCTAAGGACTTTATCTTTGAAGAAGTCGGATTAATATGCAAAGTGAGACAATTGAAAGGTCTGTGTACCAAAGGGAGAAAACTGACTTAGCCCTGAGTGCCACTCTGTTTTAGCTGGGCATAATGGAATGGCCTTCATGCCTTGGGTGGCTATTCCAGGAGTAAACTCTCGATATACTTCGCCCATTCCATACAAGAACATCCCTTTGCTACTATGAGGCAATAAACAAGACTTGAAGGGGTGATACATTTTTATTTTACTTAGTTGTTTGTTTTACTAAATCAACAAAATTTGACTTAGTTAAATTGTGAAATAGAAAGTTATTTTATTGACTGCAGTGATTTCAATTAAAAGATTCCTAAAGGAAAGGCTACTATGTAGGAATTATGTAATGGTATGATGTGTAATGTGTATAAAAACTAGAATTATGCCAAACTTTTATAAGCTTTGTTTATTTTTTATGTATAAAATAAAATGGAAATAATTATCAATATTTTTTAGTATTTTTCTTTTTGTAAAATATATGAATCCCAGACACTAGTTTTAATGTTAAGAGATTAAAGCTTATTATAAATTCTTGCTTTTATTTTTATTAAAAGGTTTACTGTTATAAGCTGTAATAAAATTTATAAATTAATTAACAAATCAATTATTTTCTGTAACAAAAATAAAACAACCAATATTAAAATTTCTTGGCAGAATTTCTGATTTTAAATCAATTTCAAGTGAAAAAAAAATAAACTTTAGTTAGGTTCATTAATTTTTATAAAAAAATTAAGTGAATAGAAAAATTATGTATATTTTAAATACACTAAAAATTACTTTTAATTAAACTAAGAGACAATTAGCATAAAAAAGACTTTAACTGCCTCTTAGGAGATCAAGTTGAGAAGATTCATTGCTTTATATACTCTAATAAACACCTATTTCTTAGCTAAAAATATTCAAATGAAAAAAATATAAAATTAGAGATCCTAACAAAAATTTATTTGATGTGCTATAAATTTTAAATATATGCACATTATCAAATTTTTGCATATAAAAAAAACCTCTTTATTTTTTTTAATAAACAAATATAAATTGTAAAGAAATTAAAAAAATTTGATTTACTTTATCAATCAGTACTATCAGTTTCCATCAGTATTACTTTTTTCTGTAAAATTTTAATTGCATTTTCAAAATATATATAACTATAAAATATTCTGAAATCAATATTTTAAAAGGATTGAAACTTGATTCTTTATTATTATTTTTGTTGAAAGGGATGATTATTTTATTTCTTGGTACCATTTCTATAGATATGTTGTTGTAATGTTTCATTGTTAAATTCATACTTCAGAAATTTCAATTTAAGTTGTTACTGTTGTCAGCACAGTGTCTTTCTTTATTTTTGATATAATATTTCATGATTCAATACACATAACTTAATGTTCTCTTTATATTAGGAACACACATTACCATACTGTTATTCAACTAATTAAACATATCCATTAAAATGGAAAACTCATGTTTTGATAAATAATTGCTTCCTTTACAATGTTCTTGAAATTTCTTCTGTTATATTTTTTGTTTCAATGTCAATAACATACACAATGCAACAACCTATGTAAATTAGTAAATACAACAACAATGCAACAACCTATGTAAATCAGGTTTCAGAAATGGAGCATGCAATTGTTCATTTTCATTGCCTTATTTTAAGATTCCACTTTTCTTTATGACCATAATCACATCTTTAACTATATATAATTATTAAAAATATTTATGTATTTTATACATACCTATTCTTAATAAAAAGTATGTATAAAATACATATATATTATTTTCTGAAAAATGTATTAGAGGAATTAAAAATAAGCATATCTTAAGTATTTCAGGATTGACAAATGTATATATAAAATTTTTCAAAATCATAAAATCATATTTCAGCTATTAATATTTTTAAAGTCACGAGTTTTTTTGCATATGCTTATAGTTTTACGAGTGATAAGAATTTTTTTACTTCTTGGATTGTTTAAGATACTGGTATATTAAATTGCTCCTCCTCTTGGATGATAATGGGATTTTTCTGTATGTATAAGTGTTTCTTATGTGCCTATTTTGAAGGAATGCTTGTAACTAGCATTTTATTGATTTTTTAAAAGAGAGAAAACTGCAGGATAAATGACATTAGATAATTAAATTATTTTGCCATAACACTGAGAGAATAAGTAAGCAGAAAAATATTTTTTTTATTTTTATATAAATCAATTAAAGTATAGTATATAATTTTGAAATTTCAAAATATACGTGATATCGAGTAATTATTAATAATGAGGGGGGAGGAACTATTGGTCAAATGTATTTCTATTAAAAAACAATAAAAATATTTAAATTAAGTCAAATGTTACTAAATAAAAAGTCCATATTCATACAGTGTTTTTTAAGATCACTTTGCGTTATTGCAATTTATTTCTGCAATAAACTTGCAAATAATAAATAAAAGATTATAATTAATGTTTTATTGATTAGCAATTTTCAAGATTTAAAATTTTAATAGGTTATGAAGAGTTCCATGCCTCTGAAGCAAATCCATGTGCTTGTAAATATGATTTTTAGATATTTAAAGAAATTAAGGGAAAATTCTCACGTATATTATGCTTTTTGGCTTGATATGCAAAAGTTTTTAATTTAAAACTAATTTGTAGGCTTTTAACAACACTATCGCAGATTTAATGTTTTTTCAAAGCCCTCTCTGCATTAATTTTCATTCTTATTTCACAAAATGCCTAAAACTTATTATAGCTTTGACTATTGAATATTATGTTTGCTGTATATATACTTTAAAAGAATATTTTTAATCATTACTGAATAATCAAATTCACATATTTATTATTTATCTTCAAACAAAAGTATATTATCCTTAGTAATTGTTCGGTAGTCATGATCCGAAGACTTAATCAATGAACAATGATGATATAAGATTTCCTGTAAAAAGAAAAAATTGTGTTATTTTAATTTTGGTTTTTTACTTTGGGTCTAGAATATTTCATTAATATTTAAATGATTGATTATATTCACAAAAGTAGACAAATTATTAATTAAAAAACTTTGTTAAATCATTAATAATTTTTTTATAATTTTTGAAAAACGTAAATTTCTTAAAAATTAAATTTGCATAAATCAGGTGTTTATTTTAGTAATTATGTAACTTTTAATTTTTTAACTAAGGCATGTAAGAAATATAAATTCTTTATAATTAAAAGTATCTAAATATTTAATAATTAGTTTAAATTCTCTGTAACTGCTTTAGAAGTGTGTTATTATTTATCTCCAATTGGCTGACTGTTTTTGCTTTTTCACATAAAGTGATGAAGCTCCAAATTTATAATCATTGTACATTTGCATTCCAGTGTTATATTTTTAAATTCCTCAATGAAACAATATTTATACATATTTTATATTTAACAAAATTAAAGATTATACCAAATAAACATGGAGCATATTAGTTTGAATAGCAATCATAATATAGTCACCACTTTTAGTTAATGATCCTCCACATAATTAATTTTTATTAATATTTTAAATGTTTGTATCATGTAGCTACTTTATACTTTCAATTTATTTCATTAATCCTTTTATGGATACACCATATTCTACAAACAATCATTGTAATTTTCAGATATTAAGAATACTGAGGAAGCAAATTTGCGAGAAATGGTTTTGCTTGATAATGGGCTGAAATGGGTCAACAGTTTCATATATTCGGGCAAGTACTTCCTTTTTTTGCTGTTTATTCTAAAGATTTTTGTCTTTTCTTAGAGCACCATAGAGAGATTTTGTGACTTATGTATTATTACTACTATAGTGATATAGTTTGAGTAAAAAATTTAATAAGTTTTATTAAGTTCTTTTTCTTTATTCCCCCAAACAATTTTTTTTAATTATGATTTTAGGTTTTTTTAAAGTATAAATTTTTATACCATTTCTCATAAAAATAAAATTTATTTTAGAATAGGAAAGTTTTGCCCTAAATAAATTAAAAATTATTATGAAATTAGCAATTTTTAAGTAATATCTGAGTAGATATTTTTTTTAAGTTTATAAAAATGAAACTGCTTTATATAAAGTTTGTAGTTAAATAGTTTCATGTTCAGTTTAAAAATTACTTGTTGTAAAATGTGCTTATTATAATTCAAATAAAGTATTTAGTATAATAGTTTGCTAACATCCATATTATATTTACTATATTTGTTGTAAACAATGAAAAAAATCATGTTTTTAATAGACATTTTAGAAGTGTTATGAATTTTACCTTGTAGTTATATTGAAATTTCATACATTTATAGCATAATTTTCCCTAAAAATATTTTAACTTGTGATAGTTAATAATTATAATAGATGGTCCATTTTTATATTTAGTATTAAGAAACAATACATATTTAAACACGAAGAAAACAAATATACTCATTGATGTTTATTAAAAAAAATTGGGCTTTACATAGTATAACTATAATTTGTTGTTGAGGGTAATAAGATGTTGAATTTTTTTATTGCATTTGGCCAGAGCTTCTTTTCCTGCAGGATTACTTAAAAATTGATTGTAATTTTTTTTTTAGTCCAAGAGAATTGATTGACATGATTGGTTATATATGGCCTTTTTATTTAATAGTATCAGTTTATAAATTCGTGGAATGCTTTATGCCCTCTAATTAATGATATTAGGCATTTTTCATTTAGTTATAATAAGGCGATAATTTATAAAACACTAACATAAGCCATTTTAATATAAGTTCAACTTGTGAAAATTTACATTTCTTTCAGAAAGTGTGTCAGTAATTTTTTAAATAGAAGATACTTATAGAATGCATCAAGATCTCCTTGTATCTTAGTCTATTGAATCCTGTACAGTTACTAAGCCAATTAATTTCTAGAGTTTTATATTAAGTACTGACTTTGATGTAATGGCGGTTTTATTTAATTTTGGATTTGTTTAGAACATATTTGTACAGGAATGTGTGACACGCATTAAATAAGTTAACTTTGTTTCTAAAGCAAGTTACCTTTACTTGTTAAATTTCAATTAATTGTATTCTTCTAGTAAATGTATTCCTACTGTTATTTGATAGTACAAATATTGAATATTTTTAACCCATAGCATATTATATATTCACTTTTTTAACAATAATCTTTGAAGTTCTTCTATGTATTTAAAATGATAGTGCAAAGAATATGAAACTCCTTTTTTTTGTGAGTTTTGACACATTATGTAGAAATAAATCGGCTTCAAATTTACTTAACACATGAAACATTTTAGTATCACACAATGATTTATTCTGTTGCCATTTTGTGGCACAAAACGTGTTTAATATTTGACATTAAATTACAGAAAAACATGCCAATTTGAATAACATTTGTTTTCTGATTATGTTTATTGAAAATCTTTTGGTTAAATCGTTAATATCTAAAATAAATATTATAAAGTAAACATTGTCTATAATTTTTTTGTGGAAAAATCTAAAAATTTGTGACATTGTATGCAAATTGAATTATTACATATTCTACTAAAATTGATGCTTTTTACTAAAATGAAAATTCATATTAAAATTAAGAGTAGTTTTTGTCCATTTTTGCTTGTTTCACAGGAAATTAAATTTTTATACTTTGAAAATTTATATCGTAGGTTTAATCGTCATTTTCTGTAGTTCCTAAAACAATATTTTTCCAGAAACTGGGTAAAAAAAAATTCATATTATTAAGGAATATTAGTAATTCTTCTTATTTCTAATAATCTACATTGTTAACACATAAATTTTCTTTTATGTAATATCTAACAAAATATATTCTCCTGTTATTTTTATCTTCTGTGGTGTTTCAAGCTAAGATAAAAATCTTTATTTAATGGCTTAAAAAGGAAAGTACTTATTTATAATTTAAATGTTTTGTATTAAAATGTATTTGGGCATATTCTTTGAAAAATGTATTTTATTTTTTATGATAATGTGTGTAATATTATTTTACATATTTTAATATAGTAAATGATTTTCCAATAAGTTAAGTATTTTCATTTCTTTTTCTTATCATAAATAATTACTTTTCAAAATTGAAAAAAACTGATACTTCAGTTACCTTTTCATTGTTGGACATATAAAGTAAATAGCTGTGTTAAACATATTTGTTTATTCAATATGCAACAAAGTAATAATTCTAAGGAAGATTAGATTTTCCAATAAACAATTGCTTAAAACGAGTTTTAAAATTCAGTAAAATTAATCAAGTACTTCAGCAGCAAACAGCATCTAAAGTTTGTATAATGCTATATTTTATAGTTGATTTAATCAATGTCTCGAACTGAGATTTACGTCAGGAATATTTTTCTTTTCAATTGAGAAATCCTGTTCTGTCATTTTGACATTAAGAAACAGTCATTATGTAAACCAGAAATGTATGCTCTAGCTTTTTTTCACAAATGCTTCATCCAGTACAGATCATTTAAGATTTTCCATTTTTCTAAATTGGTATAATACCATTAAAAATGCTCAAGCTGCTTTATCTACAATCATGATTTTTTGTACATATCCATATAAAACTTTATTTTATATATGGATATTTAAATAATTTTAAAAATAGAAGTAAATTGCATTTATTTAAATACATTTTTTTATCTTTATTAAAATTAAAAAATTTAAAAAACAAAAAATTTTTAACAAAAATTTGTTTAAAAAAATATTAAAATCAAAAAAGTTGGGGTGTTTCGAGAAAAAAAAAATTGCCCCTACTAATTTGTACAAAATTATTATTTGATTTTGTCACAAGCAAATGTTTATCAATGTCATCTGCAATTCTTTACTTAACTATCCGAGGCTTTCATTAAAAATTGAAATTTGTTTTTATTGTTTCAAAATTCATCTAGCTTAGTTGCCAACCAAATGGTTATCACTCTGGATTTTCATTCAATTTGTGGGTTTAAATCCCATTTCAGACATGTATGTTTGAAGTGCTTTGGAATCCACTTAAGTTCTGTTGTAATTAGTCCTCACGTGCGGGGGAAAAAAATGACTGTTGATTGGCAAATCAAACTGAAATCCATCTGATCTTTTTAAATAAGCTACACTTTTATTAAGCAGTACTTATAATAATTCATTTATTATATGTATGTTTTGCTTTTTTGCTATAACCGTTGGAGCATAAAAATTATGAATATTTTCATATTTGATATTTTATTACTCAGTTAAAATATATTTGAACATTTTTTATAACTCGTGTTGCTTAGGGCAGCAAATTTTAAATAAAGCAGTTATCCCCTATAGGTTTCACTTTTAGTTTATCATGCAGTGGTTGTGTTTTAAAAAAATATTTTGTGTAATGGGAAAATTATTTTTAGTTTATCCATACAGCTTTGAAGTCACAGCCAGTAAATTCCATTAGTTATATACCAGACTTCAAGTAGTTGATTAAAATTTGTTAAATGTTTAATTTTTTTATTAAATTTTAAAATATTTTCTTTTAATTACATATTATAATTATATATAATTTTAAACCATTTAAAACTTGTAATATATTTAAGTTTATTTATTCAAATAAATTAATGTGGCTTTTTTTAATATATTAAGAACTGATATGTTCTGTATTTGATTACTTGCATGCTTATCTTTGATTTATTAATTATTTTTTTTATTGAACAGTTTTATTATATGCTGGGGAAGCATGAAATGTTCTTAATCTTTTAACAAAGCAGTTATTATCTCTGTTTAAATGTATTTACATTTATATTTGTGTGTTCAGACTTATAAAAAGCAAATGAAAAAATATTTTTGTTGCTTTCAACAAATTTAAGAAAATTGTGAAAACAGGTCTCATAAATTATAAATTATTATTCTAGTTATGTAGTAAAGTTACATAATTTTTTTAAATTATAAAATATTTCTTACACATCAGATTTGAGAAGGATAAATGTGTCATGGGGCTATTATAAAATAATTATATAAGCTCATTCATTGTTAGAGCTATTAAATATCATCTCATTTAATGTATTACTTTATTATATGCATTACTTTATATGAAATAAAGTGATAACTGATTATATAAAATATTATGCTAATTTGACAATTATTCTACTTGAAAAAAATTTGTTTTCCATATATTAGCAGAGGTACGGACCCTGTCGAATGTGAAACTAGTTGTTGATGCCTATGATAGAACACAGCAAGCTCTGGTTGAATATACGCTTAGCTGCTATCCACAAGTTCCAGTAAGTATCCATTACTAATTAACATTTAATTTGATTATGTCGAGAAAAAATACTTTTTTTAGTTTGTGATTCATTTCAAATTGTAACAAATATAAATACTTTCTCTAATATCTATGTACATGTAAGTTATCAGTTAACCCCTTCCAGGCTCATTTTATTTCGAGATTACGGATAAAAAAATGTCAATTTTTTTTATGCTTATTTTCATACATACATATCTTTTTAAACATAATAGCATCATTCGCATGCAACATTTCCTAAAAATAAATGTGAAAATATCTATTTAAATAAATGAGTAATAAATGAGTAAAAGTAGAAAGCCATCCTGTAAAGTTGGCTTTCTGCATGGCAGATTCTACTCCTATCTTAAATCTACAGCTCAATAACACTGCATAGTGGTGTCATCTAGTAGCAACAATAGTAAATAAAAGCATCCGAAACCAAAAAAAGGACATTTGAAATAATTCGGGAAAGACTGGTTGTGCAGTGTTAATTTTCACAGTGCCCGAGCTACACTCGGGATGAGCCAGAATGGTACATTTCGCTTGCCCGAGTCCAGCTCGGGAAAAGCCGGGAAGGGGTTAATGATCATCGTGTTTAAGTCATTCTTTTTAATTTGTATTTCATTTTTGTAATATTATTTAAATATTATGTAGAAATGTCATGAATTATATCTTCTTTTTAAAAACTAAAAATATTTAAATTCTGTATTTAAGAATGTAAAAGAAATCTTTAATCTTAATTGCAATTATGTTTACCTTTAAAAATTAGTTTATTATTTTTTTATATCATTATTCGTAATTTTTTCTTTTTTGTTCTATTGATTAACGAGCAAATGTAAAGAATTGTTTAATATAATTCTTGAAAAATGCATGTTAAGGTTACATGTTATGTAATTATAAGATTTAATTTTACCCATGAAAAATAAAAAAAGTAGGGAATTGTGCTAATACCATATTTTGTCGTTGTTACAAAATTGTTATTATCTAATATAGGTAACTTGTTTCTTATTTTTGTTCTAAATTAATTTATTTGTTATTAATTAAATAAATAATTTTATTCTTAGTTCCATCAATAATAAATCTTGTAATAAATTTACTTCTCTAAATAATATGAAATCCTTCTAAATTAATTGCATTCATATGGATTTACCTGGAAAAAATAATTTAATCATAATTGTAATTTGTAATTTAAAATAAAATACATCAATTGAATTTGAGAAAACTAGTTGGAACTTCATGAACTGGAAATTTCAAATTATTTTATACAATTTGTTGACTTTTAAGTAAATTGAACAATTAGTGAACATAATTTCGTGTATATAATCTGCAAGACCTTTTTTTTGTAAATAAAAGAAAAAAATGTATCATAATCTGCAGCAATTCTTATGTCAAAAAGTCTAAAATACATACTGTTGATAATGTGGTGTCACATGAAATAAAAAATACATGATAAAAATATAATAAATTGTATAGAAAAACAGTTATGAAAAACATCATTTGATTGGATCCTATATGGATTTACCCTATCCACATAGGATCCAATCAAATATGTGATAAACTGAGATGAAAACAATCCATCAAAAATGATAATGCAGACGATAAACACATATCAATCAAGAAAAATAATTCCAAGCAGATTCTAGTGGAACTTGTCAATTATTAGTTTTTAATAGCTTTTAAAACGATTTTAGACATAATTAAAAAACATTTTTTTTCATTAATAGTTAAATGAAATATATGTATAGATTATGTTTGAACTGCCCACATTTTGGATTTATTTATTTCGTTTGAATTGTGCATACTTTGTTTTTCAACTTACATTGACATGTTTGTCACCATTTTTTATTTGCAATTTCTATAGCTTTTAGTGTAAAATCTTCTGAGCAACTCATATGCTTGCATTTCCACATGATATACAAAGTGGAAAATTTTCGGAATGAAGCAGCTTTGGTCGAGACAAAATATGTAATGCCAATAGCAACTGTAATAGCTATCTGAGAAATAAAATTTGTTTTCGAATTTAAATGGACAAACCTATTGTCCATTTATTGGATAAAATGGATAAACATATTATGGCTAAAATAAGTCAGCCAAGTTGTATACTACCCGTTATTTATTTTATTAAAAGTAAATGGCATTTCTTTTAAAACTTCATTACAAGCTTTTCTGATATCGAATATTTTTTTTATTAGACTATCCATAGTACACTCACAACATAGAAATCGTAGAATACACACAACAAAAATAGAAACTTTTTGACACATAATCCACGGATTATATACAGAAAAATATGGTACTAACCCAGTGTACACAAAAAGTTACAGTGAGGAGATTCACAATGCTGAATACTGAAATAATTGAATTAGTATTACATAAAAATTATGTAAAATATATATATGGCTTATTAAATTTTTTATTCCAAATTAATTACACCATGCAAAATTTTATTATGTGTTGATGTAAATATATTTAAACAATGCATTGAGTGGTATTAGTGAATTATTTTTTTTAGAGCTGATATTATTAAAAGCTCTACAATATTAACTAAGTCATTCACTTCCCCCCTTTTTTTCTTTCCCCAAATAGCTAAGAAGGTATTTCAGTAGCATTTATTTTAATATTTTCTAGGCTTCAGTGTTTTCTATTCTTTTAATACTCCTAGTTATATATTATTAATATAACTTATTTTGTGAATATCTTTTGATAGTTTGTTACTCTCATTTTTTTATTAATATCTTGTACAGTTATGTCATTGTTGAATCAATATCTGCATTAAAATTTACTAAATAATTTAAAAACTAAGAATTCTCTGTAATAAGTGTTTCATGAAGCATAATTACTAGTTTAATAATTTTAAAACAAAAATTATATATTTATATGAAGTATAGTATGTGTTTATATTAGTACTTTTATTGCTGTGTAATTCTATTAACATGTAAAAATTTGTGATTGTAATGTTGCATAAAAATTTTAAAATCATTGAAATATTTCTAAAAATGAAGTTATGAATGATTTATCATGAAACAAGTAATTTAAGGAATTTATTTAGCTTAGGAATAGAATACATTGACGTGCGTGCACACTACATTTTAATAAAAAAATCATGGATAAATCTTTTTCACACACTGTTTTTTTAACATATTTCTCCCATTAAAAATGCAGACATACAAATGTGGTGTGCTCGTGCACATAAAATTTGTAATTATGAAGTTTTTATTCATGATTTATTAAATCTATATACTAAATATGAAAACTTAATTGTTTTATAGATTTTTAATTTTTGCAATAAAATATTTTGTCTAGTTATAATGTTCTCATTTTGATATTAAAGTATTTTTATGTAATATTGATGATGAATGAAAACTTCATAATTTTTTTTTAATATTTCTTTCATTATCATATTAAATTGTTGCCAGAATTGAAATATCTATGCTTAGTCTGTTTTTATCAATATATTTCAAAACTATTTTTCAGAACTATATTTCAAACTAAAAAATTAATATTAAATTTTCCATAATGCAATTAGATTATAAATTAGTATCAATCCTAAATATCATAAAATTGTCAGTCAATGGTTTCTGATGCAAAATTTTTTACAATACTTTTTTAAGCACAAAAGGCAAAGAATAATTTAAATAAGATATCTATGGAAAATAACCACTTTTCTTAGATTGAAATTCATAATATTTGTTCAATTAGAAATAATCTCTCTATCTTACACAATGTTCTTACTCCTCTGGAAAAGTATTGAAAAACAACAAACAAAGAAGAAATTCTTAAACTGAGAATAAATCATTGACTACATGATTAAGTTATGCAAGTCAATGATTTATGTGTATCTCAAGATTCTCTTTTTCAAGATCATTGATTGCATGATTAAATTTTGAAAAATTTTTGTGAGACAGATTGGTTTTAAAAATATCTAAGCAAGAATATGAGTCAAAGGAATAGCTTTAGGGATGTATTGTTTCGCAAATTCAACTTTAGCTATCCATTGTGCAATATAAATTAGTTTTTGCAGAAGAATGCCAATCTTGTTTATTTACGTTTAGTATTTCATTATTTTCCAGAGTAACTGTATTAGCTCATCACAATGTATTAAAGTAATTGCCAGCCAATTGCAATAAATTATTTCAGCTGTGTACAATAATACAGAAAGCATAATCATAATAGTCTGTAAGGATGGCTGAGGCCAAAATTTATGAGGTCTTAGGCACACTTATGATTTTTGTAAAAATTTCATTTTTTGTATTGATTTACAAAAAAGGATTTTTTGAACCAAATAGAGGTCCTGTGTCAGTGTTAGACAGGGGTATTTGACTTTAAAATGTCTAATCTTTTGTCACGGTCATTAAATCGGCTAATATATTTTTTTAAAAAAATAATATTAAATAAATAAAAAAATCTTAAATACTGTAAAATTATGAACAGTTTGTTCTGTTACCATTTCACACATTTTCCGAGATTCAGCCTTAATATCACTTTGATCATATATAACCAAGACAGTTTAATTACCACATTTTTGTCCCCATAGATTTTTTTTATGTATATTTATTTTTTAAGTGATTTATGCATTGACTTCTTTTCAATGCTGTGTTAGTGTTATGAACTCCTCTTGGAAAATTTCTCATTTATATTTACAAAAAAATATAACTTTTAAATTTAAATGTTCCTATCTAATTTTGTAAGCATTTTATATTAAAGCAGATATAATTTTTCATGCGTGATGGCAATTAGAAACTCAGTGGTATAAAATGACATGTTTAAAGGTCACTGTGTTGAACAAAAGGGAAATAATTTAACCATAATTTTTATCATCTTTGCCTGCAATTAAGCATTTTGTTCACATCCAATGAATATTTTTATGAGCCTAAAAATTTGAATGAAACAAAATCTTAAGGTTTGTTTTTTTAAAGCAGTTCTTTGGAATATTTGAGATAAAAAAAAAAGGTAAATTTATATTTTTATAGACTATAAAATATCTTAATATATGTTTATAATTACATTTCATTTTTTGTTGTAAATTCATATATAACTGTGCAAAACTACAATGAATACTTTTAAGTTATTATTAGTGAAATCTGTGCTAATTCAGTAACATTGTAACATTACATTTTAACATAACATTTTCTTATAATTTTATTATTTCAAATAACCTTGATTTAATTAATACTTCTCTAACATTATACTTATATTTTACAACATTTATGTCTTCAATTTATTAATAAAACTTATTGAGTGATGCGTGATTTATATATTTTAAATTTAATTAAAATGTAAATGCTTAAAATGTATTTCAAGTATTTCATGCTTTGTTAATGTTTACATATTTTACCTAAGCTTGGGTAAAATATGTAAACGCTTACAAAGCATTAAATTTTCTTTTTAATAATGATGCATTCAAATTAATTTAGAAATCAAAATATTTAACTCATATAATTAATTATTCATATAAATTAAATTTAATCTCTGCATTTCCATCTTAGTTTCATGTTAATTTGACTTTGATTCTGTATTAATCTATTAAAAATGTTATTAGTACTCACTGCAATTAAAAAGCTTCTGTTTCCCATATTATTGTGTTGAAGTCATAATATGTAAATTATAACTAGATACATATATTTTAAGTTTTCTCAAAGTTGGAATATCTATTATATGCATAGACTGATTGGAAAGTCAATGGAAAAATTATTAGAATGTAAAAAAAATTTTCAAATCGATATAAAATGCTTATAAAAATAAATCTACAAAGTATGATAATAATTAAGCTTACAGGATTTATAATATTAAAATGAAAAAGTAGGATTGTCTTTAATTGGGATATAAGTAATTGTAACTTTTGAAATAAGGCTGAATAAGTAGCATCAATAATCATAATCAATTTCAATTGTACTCCAAATTTTGTTGTCTTTTAAGTTTAAGATGTATCAAATTAATATATCCAAATTATCACATTATGCAACCAGAAATGCTTTGCTTATGCTAGCTGGATATGAAATTTAAAAATATGACTGGCCTAGGAAACATTTTGGCATCTTGTTTTTGCCTTAAGAAGTGATGCTCGTGAGTTGTAGTAGTGTTTGTTAGAAAATGCATTGGGCTTTAATATATCATTCATTATTATAGTGTTTTGTTTTCCTTTTGATATGGAACCTTTAGATGATCACAGCAGGTCCACCTCAAATCATAAAATTACATTTTCTGATAATAGTATTCAACATTGGCTCTAGGTTTAGACTTATCTTCATGTAATATTAAAATCCTTATTTGGTGCCTGCTACTGATAAAAGAGAAGGAAAACTTGTGTTTCAGTATGATATTGTTTCAGTTAGTTATACAAATATCTCTGTCATGGCACTATTAGTAATCTTTGGTATCAGTATGTATTCATCATATTGTAAATATTTGTGGATTGTGTAATGACTATATGCAGCTTTTGATCAATTTTTAAGTATTATTTATCTGATATTGGATTATATGTCATTCTATAAAAATATTTGATTCAAAGACTGTTGAAATAATGCATGCTTTTGTATATATTAACTATATGGCATTTAGATATTTTGATGTGTATCAAATAGGTTCAACTTTTGTCATGAAAGACATTTTCTTTGTCTTATTTTCTTTTACAATTTTTGAATAGTGGGTGAATGTATTTTATTAGCTGATCCATCTAAGAAAGAGAGAGAGAAAAAAAAGCTATTCATATTAATAAAATAAAACTGCTTATGAATATATCCAGCTGCTAAAACTACCTTTCTATGTGCTATGTACTATATCTTAACAAATTTACATTTTTTAGGAAAATTAACAAAAGTGATTCTTTGTTGACTGCAAATAAAACTGTCAACATATCTGTTTCTTTCTCTTTCTTATTTTTGCTTAGTAAGATTACATTTTAAAATATTTGTATAATTTTTTGAGCTATTTATTCCTTGTAGTTTGCATAATTATTCAATCAAATCTTTATGTTATCTTTCTCTCTACTAGCTTTTTGTTTTTCATAGTAATTCTTTTTATCGAATGTTTAGATTTAGAGTAAGAGTTCTTCTTTTGAAATAAATTCTTTTACAAATAACTATGAAAACTTAATCTATATCCATACAAATTACTTTAAGTCTCAAGTTTTAATTTCTGAAAATGAGAGAAGAGATAATATAAGGAAATCAAAACTGAATTATATTCACTTTAAACAGCTGTTATGTTTATTGTTTGAATATTAGTTTTAATGTAATTATAAACATTTTTAAATTTAAGAAACATGATGATTTTACTTTATCTTTTTATTAAGTATGTACTTGTTTATTATATATTTTTGAAAACTTATGAATCTATCTTTCTTTTAATTTTATTCTGTATAAAATGCAAAGATTTCTTTCATATAGCTCACATTAACTATGGTTTATTTTTGTATTCACTTAGACAGTTTTTTTAAATTTAACTCTGCGTGGTTTACTTAGAAATTGTTTTTAAAATAATTCGCTAGAATTCATCTATCTATTGCTAAAATAATAATCAGAAATTCTTGATATAGACATTTTTTACAATTGCGCTTTGTAAAACATTAAAATAAATTAAAATTTTCCATATTAAATAGTATTCTATTATACAAATGAATAGTTTACAAAAAGAATATAAACATATCATAACATATCTTGATATAAATGCATTAAATTCATAAAGAAAAAAAAAAGATCTTCAACATGTTACATACAACCTGATATAAATAAATGAAATAATATTTAAAGGACAAAAAATTTTCCTGAACAGAGTGCTTTTCATTTAGAGCATAATTTGATTACCCTTTTTACGATGAAGGATTAGATTATAAATTCAGATTTGGGTATGATAAATAAAGGTTGTGTGTGAAGTGCTGTTACAGATTTCCAAGATGGACACTTTTCTTTGATTGAGTAGTGACTTTGCGAGGATTTTTCAAATCTTGCAAGGGACGTTTAAAACATACAAAACTGAATAATGGTAAGTGGATGATGCCTTTTTTCTACTAAGCTGGATACATAAAAGAAATTAATTGTGAGTATAATTTGCAGATTTTCAATGATTACCTAAATTTATTTATTTTCTTGTTTGTTGTGTTTTATTTTTTAATGCAAAACATTACAGCATTTTAAGAAACTTAAAATCCAGAAGTTTTCACAAACTCTCAGAATAAAGTCTTAAAATAAATTAAGTATAAAATTTTTATAGAATAATGAGGTAAGTATAAGAGCATTCACATGACAACTCAAATTAATGGAATCTAATTTATATGGCAATACTTGGTTCATTATTTTTTCTTACTAGGAACACGTTTTATATATTTACTTTCAATTTAAATTGAAGTATTCTTTATATTTGGAAAAATTTATTGAATAAAAGCTATATTGCCCTATATTTTTCTGGCAACATTCACCAAAAAATATTTACAAGTATATGTATCTAGTAATAATGTGATATATCAAATATTTTAACCTATTTGTATGCCTCTTATTTTCTTGGGAGAAATTCAATAAAAATATATTAATTTATATAACAAAGTTAAGTTTTAAAAATCAGTGCAATTGAAAACTTAGATATAGAGAGAAGTTTTTCATTTGGTGAAAATCTTATATACATTTTAAATTTTTCAGTTAATTTGAAAACTGTTCAAATACTTTTTAATTTACCCATATGTATTTACATTAGATGATTGTAAAATTTCATTTGTGAAGTATAAAATTATATTAATATTGATTATATTATAATATTGAAAATAATGGTTTAATTTATACTTTCAGGCTAGCATGAGTTAATGAAACTTTTTTTAATATGCTATGCTTTATTTAGCAAATTTATAATGAACTTTTTAAAATATTTTGTATATTTATTTGTATTTTTTTAATGTGTTTTAGGACAAATTCAATAACTTGATGACGATATTGCCTGAAATCCATGTGATTAGTGAGAGGGGGGAAGATTTCTTATTATATCGACATCTGAATGGCAGTGCTCCATCACAAACATTACTTATGGAGATGTTGCATGCAAAAAAGAAGTAGTAGAGCCGAATCAATACTTCGGTATTTTTATGTTGAATTCTTTACATTACGACTGCCATTTATTCAGCTCTTTCTAAACTGCCAGGAAATTTTTTGGATCTTATGTTACACATTCCATTAGTTGGGCCACAAGATACAGCCCCAAGGGATGTTATATTCTCAAGATCCATGCTTTTACAGACAAAAAGAAACCCACAGTTGGATATTGTTACCAGTGAAGCACACAATACTCTTGTACATTCAAAACAAAAACAATTCATACATTCTCTGTCAACTAACAAAGCCATTGTACTGTCCAAGTCTCATCATTAACTGTGTTTATTGTTATTCAATTGTAACTTCTCTTGTAGAATTTTTTGTTTTTGATTCTCCTAATATTGTACAGTTATATAAAGGAGACTGTTTTATATGGTTAAGAGTTGTTATATTTTATGACAAGAGGAGGAAATACAAATGCATTTGGGAAAGATGATTTTATTATGATTCATTAGTATGTTTCGCTGTTTACTTTGTCCTCAAGAAAATACCTAAAACTTCAAATAAATTCTAGTGTTCTGCAATAATGTAGTATAGGCACTGAAGCTTAAAACATTTTTCATGCATGCATTTTGTTAACCTCATATCTCTCAGGGAAATGACAGAATGTAATTTGTTTTTAAGCAATAAGGTTTGAATTAGTGTTTTAAAGCATTGAGGGACACAGTTGGTTATCAGTGTTTTATTAAAATATATATATAGTAATAATAATTTGTTAAATTAGTGAAACATTTTAATTTTATATAAAAATAATTTATTGAACTTATCTGAATGCATACCTATAATTCTTACATTAAATCACATGCCATGTTAGTAATTCTATAAGAAGAAATGTTCATGAAAAAGGAACAGAATGCAATTTTTTTTACAATCGATTAATATATTTAATCCCTTAAGAAATCGAGAACTAGTCAAATGTTTCTAATTTTTGTATGTATCTTAAAATTTTGTATATAAAAAAATAAAGGAAAAACTGTATTTTAGCATATCTGTATATATTGTCAAATTTATTTTCCAAAAATTTCTGATTCTGTCCAACTGTGTCGCCTTCTGACTTCATCTGGCAATATTGTCTTTAAAACTGCTGATATGCCATTTTAAAAGTGTGTGTAATCATTTATTGTTGTTATTAGTAAATAATGACATTGTTTCTTCTGCAGTGCATATTTTGAAAAATGGATTTTGTTTGTAGATAACACATTCCTTTATCTTCAATTTTTCTTGTGAATTTTCTGCATACTCTAGCATTGTTATCATCTTTGCTTAATGGTGTTGGTTTTTTTTTTATTAGAAATCATTCTCAATTTATCTAGCTTATATAGAGTAAAAATGTATAATCTAAAGTGGTATTCTTATAAAATTTTAAAAACTGATTGTCCCATTTATTTTATGTTTACTAATTTCACATTTATTGATTACCTGATTTTAGACTTTCATGTAAGCAATGTGTATGAGTGCTATAAAATTAACAATTAAACTTACATATTTTTTGTTATTAGAATGATATTTTGTATTGCTTTTATCTAGATATTCTTATTTAAAAAGTATCTTAAATTTTTAATGTGCATTTGACAAACTTTTGTGTGCCTGTGCATACATTTTATATACTTAATCGAAATTACTGATAAAATTGGAAAGATTTTAAATGTCTTTGAAATAGATTAATTTGAGTAACTTTAAGAGTTGAGAAGTTTGTACAACTTTCTAATTACACCAGGCTCTCCTTATTTATTTTTCTCTTTCCCAATTTGGAAATCACAGTTGAAATATGCATGGAAAGATTATGCCAAATTCATTCTAGTTTCTTCACCTTCTCCTTTTTAATTTAATTAATTGCTTACATTTGAAAGTTTGTTTCTATATGTCATTGATTGTTGAAAAACATTTGAGTCTGAAATGTTTCATATCACGTTTCATCTTACTGACTGTAAACTCTGTTCTATTCTCATATTTCGTATTGAACAAGTGACATATTGTTTTTAAGAATTCATAATTATTGTTAAATATATTTAAAACTAAGATAATGTCTGGTAACATAAGGAAGGAAAATGGTTGGTTTGCATAATATTGTCTCAGCACCTTTAAGTAGGGAACTTTACAGATTGATAAATCTTTGTGATGTTTGTAATTATTAATAGATTTGCATAAAGTTACGTCTTGTATCTTTATAATACTGTGTTAATATAAAGAGATAATTTATAATGAAAATATTTTTGTATAATCAGTGATACTATTGAATGTACTAAAAGTCTATATATTTTGGCCATAGAATTTATTTGTAAAAGCTTTTTATAAAGTTGTGCAGTTTGAATTATAGATTCGGATTGTAATCGAGATTAAATTTTGCACATATCTCTTTACAGAATTTTGTTTGTGATTAATTTATAATAAGAAAATATAATTACATGTATAACCACATTTTAGAAACTAAAACAGATTGAATTTTTTAATTAAAATTTTTTTGTAATATATTCATTTAACTTGCACTTTTTTAATTTTCGTTATTAAAAACATTTGCAAGTGATTAAAATATATTCCCAGTCTTACTATTTTTAATTTTGATAAAAAATGAAATTCTTTATTCAATAATTACTTGGGAAAATGATTTTAGCTGTTACCAAGTTTCTATATAAGTAAGCTCATAGAAATGGGAATTTAATGTTTGCTTGGGACCACATTTTAATGGTGGAAAAATTATTTATAAAATTCTCTTGCTACTTTTGTTATTTGTTTAGTGAAAGAAACTGGAATAACATATGAAGAAGAACTTAAGTGGTATTTTAATTGCTGGAAAAGGAAGCACCGTTATCTTGGTAGCAAGCTGCGACGCGCACAAGAATTCCGTTTCCTGCTCGATCATTGTTCTGAAACTGTTCTTAAACATAGTTTATAAATTCATCAATTAACTAATATAAACAGGCTAATAAATTTGCAAGCATTTAATTTAAAACATTTTAATAATCATAATTTTATTGAAATTTAATTATAATACATTTTTTCAGTTAGTATTTTTAGAAATAACCTTTTTAGTTTTATATTATTTGAAATTTCAAAGAAAAGAAAATTTTCCCTCTAATGTGTATTTACTTCAGCACATTTATTAAAATTTAGCTTGTAAGCTACTTATGTTTCATTATGATGTTTTGATCAAATAATATTTGAATTAAGAGTTAAGTAACATGTATATATTAAATCTGTTGCAGATTTAATTAAGTATATTGATTTGATATTAATCAAACACTTGAATTGCCCTTTGCCATTAAATTCTGTAGTCTGATTGTCCTGTACTATTATATTCTATGTTTTGTAATATGATCATTTCTCAATTGTAGAATATTGGTAAATTATCACAGAGTTAAATTTACCCTCAATTAATTATTTCAATGAAGTTTTTCAATAAATTATCATAAAATAAATAAGTCATAAGCTGGAACCAAATGAAACATTTTTCTGGAAAATAATTTAAATAATTAAGCTATTTCAGAATAGATTGAAATAATTTAATTATTTAAATTCTTAAGCTAATAATTTTTTTATGTAAATATGTTATCTTTTTCAACATGGAACCATTTGAAAAATTAAATTTTCCACTTTTTAAAATTATCATATACAACAATGTTAAATGATTAAATTCCATTAATTCTGTTAAATTTACAATATTTGTATAAATTTGCACTAATCTTGCAAATAGTTATAAGATAATTAAATTACTACATATAACACACCGATATGTTATGTACATATTCTTATAGTGTCATAAATCTAATTTTATTTTTTAAATTATATTTTAATACTTAAGAACAGTTTCAGATAGGATTGCTTAATACTTCTGCTTAGTGTATAGTGCCTCTAAAGGAAAGACTCTGTATGAAAAAAAAAGTTATTTTACCTGACATACTGTGTACATGTTTTACAAATAGTATTGTTTTTAAATGTCTCATTTACGATTGTTGGCATATAGAATTGTTTTGTTGATTGTAATATATTTTTGCCACCAATGTTTACGGAAAAGGTTTTTACAAAGCATGAAGCTTTGGAAAAGCAAAAATGTAAAGTGGGCTTTTAAGCTTTATTGTACTTGTTGAGAAGATAAAGTATTTTAAATACTGCACATAGTTTTAAGATATCTTAAGATGCCTTATATGAAGAGAAATATGAAGATATATGTTTTATTGATGATATTGTTAGCACATAGTTTAAAATGTTGTTGAGAATATAAAAAAAAAATGTAGGATTATTAAGGATTTGTTGTAGTTAGGTTGCAGAAACACATTTTTGTGTCATATTCTTATTACTCACGCAAAAATAATGAATGTTTATTTACGACCACTGTGCATTGGGATTCTCAAAAAAGGATTTTAAAGATTAACTTATATTTTATTTAAATTTTTTATTGAAATAATTTTAATTTAATTGATTTAGTAAATTCGTTTTTGTAGTTTTAAATTAAAATATAAAATTCTTTTTACTAAGTGCATGAGTTTTGAATATAAGTGCCTATTTATTTTAGATGCTTTTTAAATCCTTAATAATCCTGATTTTATTTAAATATTTATTGGGTAACTACAGGCAGCATAAAACCATTTAGAAAAATTGGTAGATTTTATGTCAATGATTTTATCAGTTAATTTCTTCACAATTTTTAAATAAGTTGGTGCTTTAACTATGCAAACACCTATTGTTACCCTTTAAACAATTGCTTTGAATGAAGTGATTATAGGTTTGGTCATGCAGCACCAAAGTCAGTCTTATTTATAAAAATATATTACAGAAGTAACAATTTTTTTGAACGTTAGAAAAGCATTTAAATTTAAATGCAGAGCTTATGATGTAAAAAAATACATTTTAATTTAAGTTTTTCTTCAATTTGTGTAAATTTGCTTGAAATAGTAATTCTTTTGGCACATACAACATTTAAATAAGATTGACATTGGTGCTTTGTATTTGATACAACAAGTAAAAAATGTTAATGGTGCAGATATTTAGTATAAAGTATTTTTTGACTTGTGTTAACCATCATGTTTTCTGCCTGTATGAGGAAAAAAAAAGAATATTTGCACATGTATTTTTTTATATCCATGTTGCTGAACAACATAGAGCCATCCACTTATCGTGATTTTGAGCTCTCCAATGTGCTGGCATTTGTAAATAAAGGTGTTTGTTGTTTTACTATATCTGTCTTTTTATTGTTTGTCTTTTATTTCTTTGTTACATAAAGTAATTTGTAATATCATACATAATTGTTTTATTTGTATGTTTAAAAATACAAATTTTTTTTTGGGGGGGGGGTAGGAAAACAGCTTGAAGTTCATTTATGTTTTATATTTTTAATATGAAGTTCATTTTCAATTATTGTAATCGATATGAAATTGAAAAATTCTCTTAATAATTTATATTACTGTTTTTTTTTAAAGCATTAAATATATCTTTATTTAATTTTATCCTTCATTTATTTATCTAGTATTGGTTCAGGAAAAAAATATCTGCTAGTTTAGTACCAAAAATAAAATTTAAGCATTTTGATAATATATATTAAGTTTTTAAAAGTTTATGCTGACTATTAATTCCAAAATGAGATTTTGAAATTAATAGTCTGGATAAAAAATTTTATTATTAAAATTTTAATTTTGAAATTTTATTTAATTCTTTAGTTTTAGATGTGTTAGGTAATATTATCAATTCATATTAAGAAATTTTAAAACAAAGCTTTCTAAATTCACATAGTAAAAAATTATTTAACTGGTAATAAATATGTTTAGATTATATAAATATTTTTATGCACCTTACTTGTCCATCAAAAAGTAACTTCAATAACAAATACTTGTCAACATTTAGACTTGTTCGATAACAAGTCTTGAATTTGTTCCATAAGTTTCGGTGAAAATTTTGTACCTTTAAAAATAAATATAACCTTCAATGTGTGGTAATACATTCATTTGAATGTTATAATTCAACAGCACTCAGTTCACATTGGTGTTCAAAACTAATTTTTTTTAAATTGTTGAAAAAGTAAATTAAAATTTGTTATTGCTTGTAAAACATAAGGGCAAGATATTTATGGTATAAAAAAATCTTTCTATTTCAATAGGTAATAAGTTTCTTTTACATATAAATTACATAATTCCTTCATGCACTCATATTTTTATATATACAATTTTATAAAAACATTTAATTCCTGTGCATATAGTTGTATTATATACAGATTACTCTTTCTAATTCGAAAGTTTAAGTTTCTATCAAGAAATAATTATTAGTGCTAACATTTATCTGGAAAATTCAAAGTATTTGATACATTAATTCCTCAATTTTTGTTAAGGTGTGTATACAGGATTTTACTTATTAATTTAAATTACATTTTAAAGTATTCCTTGTTTATAAAAAATTTGGTGAATTAAAGAGTACTCTTAAATTCAACATTTTTGCTTTATTTCCTATATATGTAAATGATTTTCATTAAAAAAATGACCGCATTATTTATTCATAAAATTTATATTAATAATTGAAATAACTGCAATATATCATAAATTCAATGACATTTATATAAAAAATGATTTTTTAAGCCGTTCGTTATAAAATTAATGTTATTTAAACTGTTTTAAAAACGAATCACAGATGACTGATATTCTTTTCTATTTGATGTGCAAAACATTTGCTTGTTGAAACAAATGTGAAGAGCTAATAGTTGTCTCTGATCACAAGAATATTTTAATAAATAGGGAGTTATCATAGGTTATTTATGAAGTAATTTTTCCTTCAACAGAAATAAATTATCAACCTTAAAGTTATTCCTATTTTTAATAAGTTATTAGCCAAGCCTTGAACTACATTTTTTTTAAGTGAAAGGAAATCTCTACTCAACTACGAAAATTATACTATATACCTCGCCCATGACATTGCTTACAAATGTATATATACTCTTATTATCTTATTTATTTTTTGAATTTACAGTCTTTTTAAAAGTTTCTGTAGAAAACTCGCCTTTATTTTCAGGACTCAATTTTATGCTGTAGTTATACATGCTATAATTGGACATAATAAATAACTAATTTTGATTGTTGAATTTTGATCAAACAATTAGTCTATCATATCGACAGGATATTTTAGTTCTGTATACACATTAGTTTTGACTTATTTAAAATGTTTACAAATGTTAAAATTACATTCAGTCATACATTTAGTTAATGTTCATATTTAGTTAACCAAAGTTAATTTCTTTTAGAATTACCATAACATTAAATTTTATATGTATTTAGCAACTGTGTGATTTCATGCTTAGCAAACGATACTAATTAAAACAAAAGTAAAGTCCTTAAATTATAGATATAAATGTTTTCATTCATTGATCCTTAAATTGTTATTTACTCTGATAGGTTTAAATCCTACGTTGATTTTATATTCAGTAAAATATTTCATTCTAGTTTGTTAATTTATCAAGCATTTTTCTGGATGTATGTCAGCTATTTGCTATTATAATTACATATAATTTTTTATTGTGGATTTACATATCTTGTTGCAAGGCTTTAAAAAGGATTAAATTGCACACAAATAAAAAGTTTCAAATTAATGAAATTTGTAAAATATTGTTAATTTTATTTAATTTTAGATATCAAATTAGAATGTATATATGAATAAGCCTGAATATGAGTTATTTGTAAATTAATGTCCCCTTAAAACTGTGTGAAAAATTTGTATTTTATAATCTCATAATAAAAATATTGCTTAATATATATTAACAAATAAAAATTGATATTTATATTAAGTATATGATTTCTAAAGCTGTACAAATGTATAAAAAAATAAGAAACAGTAAAAATAATATTAAATGAAAGAATTTACATCATTTAGCTGAAAAGGATATAGACTTCTTTGACGTTAATTTAAGATAGACTACTCTAAGTGCCAACTATATAAAGTTTTTTTATTTTTAAGCATAAAAGTTGTGACTTTATTTTGAACTGGATCATACTAAGAAATCCTCTTAAATGCTTTAACATTATAAGTAATATATATACTATAACACTATAAAATTCTCTTTAGAAAAAAGTTTTTTGTAAAAAAAATATTGTTTTTACCGTGTTGAATAATTGATGAACGATGAATCTATTCATAGTGTAACCAAATGAACATTTTTTGAACATGAACAATTTTATTTTTTGTTATCAAGACTAATCAATATATTGATTGAAAGATTTGTAAGCAATCATTTATGTGAAAAATATAAATTTTATTTATTCATTTTATAAGTTACAATCATTAGCGCAAGCCATTAGTTAATGTGCGTGATCAATACTTTTTAACATAATCATTACACCGAAAGTATAATACAGATATTTAAATATTCAAAAATCATAAGTGAATTAAAATCACCAAATACAGTTTAAGGCTGAGTAAAATATGGATAAAATTTTACCTATCTTTCTTTACTTCATAACTTGTCCCCTTGGCATTATAGTGCAATGTTTTGTAAAAATGTATTAAAAAATTTTATGAATTAAAATTGTAGAATGTTAATTATTATGTGATACAATTTTTTTAAAAGCTAAATTTAAATAATTAATTGTGAAGTTAATTTTTCATATTCCAAGTGGTAGTATTAGTAATTTTAAGATGAATGAGATTTTTTCCTTAATCCCATAACATAAAAGTAGTTATTGTATGTTATCTTTATCTATACACATTTGTTTATTTTTTAAAATAAAATTACGTTAAATAAACTTAAAAAGAAAAGCAAAAACTGATTTTTTAAGAAAAACTGCAGTATTTGTGCATTTATTTATTTATTTTTTTTAAATCTTATATTGATAAGTTGATAAATTATATTAAATAATACTTTTTTAAGAGAATGAATCTTTTCAAAACAAACTGACAAAAAATAAATAATAAAAAGGAAAAATTGTATCATTTCATTGAAGTCTTGAAACATTATTCTTTTCTCTAATGAATCCATTTTATCTGATTTCAGCGAGCCAACATCTTGGAAAAAAAATTTTTTTTATCCAGAAATTTTTACTGAATGATAAACAAATTGTTCTATAGAAATGTACATCCTATATATATGTAATATGGCACATGAAGCAGATTTGCAGTCTTAAGCTGCATTATAACATTTATTTCAGTTATTATATTTTTATTCATAAACTTATGTAAGCATTTCTGAGACAATCATCTTAGCATTTGTTTTAGTATAAGCGAAGATAAATTAAGAGTAAGTCTTATATATAATATCTTTATAAATAACATGTATCTTTTCTATCATTTATAAATTAGAAAATAATTTCATTTATTAACTAACTAAATCTCTACTAGATGTCGCCACTGAACAAAATAATATTTAAAATATTTTTGTCGAATTGGGTTTAGAAAACTAGAAAATTCCGACGTATTTCAGCTAGTAAGTACCGGAGAACATTGTTGAGTTTTGTAGATTTATTGTCACAAAAGGAGAGAAAGTACCAATAATCTTATCGAATTTTTTTATCGGGAAATATTTTTCTTCTCTAATTGATCGTTTTCATTTACAATTTTTTTTTTCCGAATATATACATATAATTGACCTGTATCCATATGACATATTCTTGAAGTAAATAAGACCGACATACAAAAGATGCTCTATTTATTAAATACAATTGTAGGAGGTATGTTCAGGGAGATACATTTAGTGTACATTTATGACATTACAATGTTTCCAATGATGAGGTTTATTTGTTGAAATAGAAAATCGATCCGAGTGTGTACGGAAGATCTATGTTAATTTTAATTCAGTTGAATAGCTGGTGAGCATTCGAAATGAATTTATCAGCGATTCATAAATAGACAAAATGTTTTTCATTGTACAATCAGCCAAGTGTTTTTATTTTTGATGTTTGAGTATATAATGTTTCTGATTAAATAAATAGAAAGTGAAAAGAAAATGAAAACACATACGAAATTTAGGTATTTCTTTATTACAATATTATTATACTTTTAAATATAAAAAAACAACAAATTTACATAAATGACAAATAAAGAAATAAAATTTTTTAGAATTTTAATTAGTAAAGGAAATTTATATAATATTTCAATCCAATATAATTGTATTTTTTATGCTCTAAAATAAATATTTTTTTTACATTAAAAAATGTAGTCAAACTTTTGAAAAATTTTTTGTTTGTGTGAAAACATTGATACTTTAATTCACACATTTCACTTAAACTTTACTTACAAGGAAATATATAGTATATTTCATGTGTGAAACGCGTCATATAAGCTTTTATATCAGATGAGAAGTTTTCTTAAAAATTGATCTCCTTTCTTGAATTTGTACTGTATAGCGATTTCAAAATGACAAGCATGATTGTTTTGGTGCTGTATTGCTGATCTTCAAAATATTGCCCGAAATAAGCGAATTAGTTTAAATTCGAGATCGGGAATGGATATGGTTGTTCAAGTTGCTCTCAGCCGAGTGGCGTTTTAAGATATTGCATTCAAATGGTCGAACATTCGAACAAAACGATCTTTTTTCCAGATATGCAATAAGAAGATACCATGTCGTATATTTTCGTTCGTATTTCATGGTGCATATTTTATAAGATTACGTTGCATACTGTATTGCAGCAAGATATTCACAAGCCGTATGATTACCCCAAAAAAGCTAAATCACAGATAATATACCTAATCGGTCGTTCTTAGAAATCAGATAATATTGGGAAAGATTTCTGTAAGGATGAAAAATGGAAGTTTTTTTAACGCGATGAGATGAAAGGATTTTAAATAAAATATATTTTAACACAAATTAAGACCTCAGTGTTCATTTAAAAATAAAATTACTTTAAACAGGGTTGTTTTTTTTCATTTGTTATTTTTACCATAAGTGGTTGTTTTTGTCGTTACAGTTGAGATCATGTGTACGTCACTTTATTTTACTTATAATTGGTCTGATAATTAAACAAATAATCGTTTTCACCAATAATGTTGAATATACAATTTTGTCCACCAATCAAAAACAAGTTTGTCAGTGGGATCAGCTCTTCAGTGAGCAGTTGGAAAGAAAATTTTGTCCAATATCTTAGTGGGATTGGGTATTTTATATATTATTGGAAATTTGTTTCTCTTGATACCGCTATTAAAAAATAAATACTTACTAACCATTTAAATTTATTTCATGTAACATGTAAAGCACATTAAATATTAATATTTGATTGCTTATGCAAACAATAAATAATTCATACCTTCCACTTTATGGTTAGCTTAAATGGGCAAGACGATTTAAATATTTTTATTATCATTATTATTATTTAAATATATAAGCAATATTTACACAAGAAACATGTTTCTGGTATTTAGTTTAGTTTAAATCTTACTCATTCAAGTTGTACAGTTAGTTTCACAAAATATTAATTTTTTTCGATAATATTAACACACCGCTGGTATTTCTATCTGAGAAAGATTTCTTACTCTGTTGTAATTTGGGGCAAATATGTAATTGAAGTCTTATGCCGCTAAATGTTTCTTTTATTGTTAAGTGGAATTTCCTGCTAGGAAATTGGATGATGTCATATAGTGAATCTAGGCATGCTTCTTAATGGGAAAACTCTTCAGTAATTATAGAGGTAGAAATTATTAAAAAATATATTGGCGGAGAACCGTATTTCTCTTAAAAATTTATTTGATTTTAAACAAAAATTTATCATTTTTTGAAATTAAGAATCTTGGATTTCTAACTTGTATCATTTTATTGTCAAATTTTATGAAGCGGTAAAGACTGATTTCAACTGTTTGTTTTAATAAATTTTTAAATAATTATTTATTTATTTTGTAAAATATTTTGCTTATTAAACTCAAGTTTTAAGACTTTGAAGAATCAAATCGAATTACTAGAATTATTATTATTATTATTATTTTTTTTTTGTGTATACAAATCTTTTAAAGTTTGCTGAAAAGAGAAAGTGCTTACTTTAATTGAGTTGACTGAATTTATCGCTTGTTTAGTAACAACTTTTCTATTGTAGTGATGATTACGTGGCATCGTTTTTCTAATTATTTATCAAGAAGAGTTTAAAGTTTCCCTTTTTTTGTTTTAGTTCCATTTTGGGGAATAAACTTTTTTATTAAGTAAGAATAATTTTTTTTTTTTTTTTTTTTTTTGCAACGTGAAGAAAAATCTTGAAAATAAACTTGAAATATTCATAACATTAAAAAAAGACCGATTTAATGAAGCCAATTTAACAAAGCTTATCTCTTGCAGCGGGTAGTAATAACATCATATTTATAGCTATATTTTTCATTTTATTAGAGTTGTTGTAACATTTTCTAAACTTTATAGTCTCTTTACTAAATATGTTATTTATTTGAAAGAATATTAGTTGTATTCAATTATAATTGGCGGAAATTATTTTTTTCTTAACGAATGTAAAATATATAAAACTTTTATGACCAAAATTATTTAATAATGGTTTCTATGAGAAATCAGTTGTTTTTCTGTATAAGTATTTATTTATTTTACAGTAGTCGTTCTCAACTATGTTTTAAATTTCTGTTTTT